>JABFPJ010000089.1:0-70913 GCA_022817425.1 Gryon sp. ZL-2020 | reverse complement strand
TGTTAAGAACTCGTCGCATGATTCACTGTACCCAATATAATAGAATCGAAGTGAATCTGACGACGCGAGATAAATGTACGTCTGCGCGATTTAAAGTGCATTGTATCGGTCTCAATTTATACGACCGCAGACCTTTAGAGAAACGTGCACGTACGTTTCTCTATTGGAGAAAGATACGGGGTATAACATAAATGCGCGCGACGCTTTTCATTGTTACATCTTGTTTAGATGAACTATGCGAATCATGTCGCCTACTTTATGGCTGCAACTTGAATGTCCTCTTTATGGACAACATTCAAGTCATTTGATATACTCAGTAACGCATACATATATTATACAAATTCATTTTACAATTTTCCGGAAATTTATCATAGTAATAATGAGAAAAAGGGATGCACACTTTTTGCAGTGCTTTTTGCATTATTTGTATTTTATTACGCTAGAAAAAATATAAATAGTAATAGTTGCTATTTTTTATTTAGATAGTAAATTTGACAATCCAGTTTTGTCAGTGTATTTTTTTTATTATTTATGTGTTATTACACTGAGAAAAAACATAAACAGTAAAGTTCTTATGTTTTGCTATATTTAGATAATAAAAGTTGCTATTTTATTTTTTTTTTTAGATAGTAGATTTGACTATCCATTTTTTCAATGTAATAAAATTGTTTTATTTATTAAAAAATTAACTTTTAATTATTTGAATTAACTTTTCCAAAAAAAATATTATATACACTAAAAAAAGTATAATAAAATGGCTACTTTTTACAATATTTAGATAGTACATTTTACTATCCATTTTTTCAGAGGAATAAAATTGTTTTAGTTATTAAAAAATTGCTGAATTAATTAAAAAAAATGAATAATATACACTAAGAAAAAATGTTATAATAAAAATGGCTACTTTTTGCAATATTAAGATAGTACATTTGACTATCCATTTTTCTCCGTGCAATAAAATTGTATTGTAGAAAAAAATGGAAATATCCTTAAACAAGAAATTACAGTTACGATGATCTTTTTGCTAAAAGCTCGGATAAGAAATATTGCGGGTTTGAATCCGTAGCTGTTTAGAGTTGGCAAAAAGACGTTGACTTAAGAGGTAAGTAAATGTGAGATTAATTTCAATGCGTAGTATTATTAGTAAGTGATTGACGCGGAAACACGTAGAGTGGAGAGGTTGAGAGATAAAGCAGGGCTAGGTGTAATCTGAGATTGAGAGATGGGTTTGACGTATGAAATACGACTCATACGTATCAATATTACGAGAGTGTCACAAGTCGGTGCATGTTTAAACCGACGTACATTTATTCTTTTTCTTTTTTTTTTCTTTTTACTTTCCAAACGACATCAATATAATTCCACTGACCTCGATGGATTCTCGATTCACATGTGGCTACATTCTCTTGCGTCACCTTGTCTCAAGGTGTCGTTAATTTGACTTTTTATTTAGTTTCGTTTCGTTTTGTAACACGTTGATGGGTGCTGGTTTTCGTGCGGTGTTCATTTACGCCAGCGTCCTTATTTTATGTTTTTGCACATTCCTTTTTTTTTTTTATTTTCACAACGTCACAACAACAAGTGCTTTGGCCGTTTTGTTAGTTACTCGTGAATTAGTAGTGCTAGTTTAAGCCCCTACAAAATGCAATCCCATTAACATTGAACACACTTTCTGCTAATGTTGTACGTAATTAGTGTACTGAATGAATAATTATAATACTGTAACTTTCAAATAAAGAAACAACCTAGTAGACATTTAATAGGGCGTGCCATGACAAAGATAAGGTTCCAAAATGGTTAACAACATTACAATCTTATTAATGGATTTTCCTATTGGTGCCCCATCCGAATCTAAATTCACAATATCAAAAATTGACTTCGAATCGAAAATAAAGCTGGGTTTTGATATGGCCATAATCAGTAAAGCCATTTTGTGGTACAAATATGGTGTGCCATACAAGGGCCCGATATGGGTCTCTTATGGCTACCATGATTTGGCTGACACTTTGGGTCTATTGGGGTATGATTAGAATATGATTAAGGTATAATTAGGGTATGATTAGAGTATGGTTAGGGTATGATTAGGGTATGATTCGGGTATGGATTAGGGTATGATTAGGGTATGATTAAGACCCCGTCATATAGCCCTCATTGCGACCAGATTTCAGCCGGATTACAATTTCTACTTGGGAGATGTCCTGTAATTTAATCCTTTTTTTAAACAGAAATAAATCTCCATTTCAACTTCGACATTTAGAAATAATATATGGAAAGCATAAAAGATAGAAAAAGATGGTTTGGAAGATATAAAACGAGGCGTCGTAAAAGATGGTGGAAGCTGAAAACGAGAGAAATGAGCTCGCGTTATTACCGCCGAGGTTAATTAAACAACGACGAAATACGCGAGCTTTACAGCCTCGTTGGGCTGTGCCGAAACGAGCGCGCGACAAATCTGACGGTACAAACGAGAAAGTCATATATGAGTCACGGGCATGACACCGACAAACATAAAGCCAAATGATGCGTTGATGGACGACCAAGGCCTGCGCTACTACTAAACACCCAGCGGCATTTTATATACACCCGCAGGTTGCGCAAACCATGAATAATACACGCAATCTACGGAGCGTAAAAAACACGAGGGGAACAAGGAGCTGAAATGCGTGCAAAGATGCGTAACAGCCTTGACTCACAAGTGTCACGCTAATAGAAAAATTAAGCGCAACAAAAGTGATAATATCTACATTTTCTTTTATTTTTGGGAATTTTGTGTATTAAGTTTGGAATAAATTGATATAAAGTGCAATTTAAAGCTTCTTTGTAATTATGTGTATTTTTAATATGAACTTTTTAGATTGGCAAATTAATTAAGAAAAGAAATGGTATGGTCAAAGATTTTAATGCAGTTTTGTAATAAATTCCGGGAAACATTTGAGTTAAGCAGTTCTTTTGAACAAATTTACTTTCATCAGCATTGTGAGAGGCTGAGTCGATGTTCTTAAAAAATGTAATTAGAAGACACTGAAATTTACATCATATTTTTTTTTTTTTTTTTTTTTTTTTTTTGCAAAAGATGTTATAAATCAAAATTTAAATCGAATTTTTAAATAAAGTAGTAAAGAAGTACTATTTATAAGTTAAGTACTATTTATAAGTTATTATAAGTTATTATTATTCAATTCTAACTTTTGAATGATGATAATAATTTTTCATCAATTTTCAATATTTTCATCAATTTTTGATACTTTTTTATAAAATTTCGATTATTTGTATGAATTATCGACATTTTCATGCATTTTCGAAATTTTCATGCATTTTCGATTTTTTCAAGAATTTTCGACATTTGCATGAATTTTCGTATTTTTCATTAATTTTCGATTTTTTAATAAATTTTCAACATTTTCATGAAATTTCGATTTTTTTAATGAATTTTCGACACTTTTATAAATTTTCGATTTTTTATTCGATGTCCATTTTCCGAAGTGCTATTGTAATCTGCGAGACAGACGCAATTTAAAAAAATCACTTTTAGATTTGAAAAAAAAGTTTTTTTAAAGTTAATAAAAGGAAAATAACATGAAATTACAATTTTATCGGATTTTCCGTGTAACAAATATAGTGGTAGTATCTCACTTTGTACTTGGCGCAAAACCCTATGATTCGGGTAGGAATCTGTGTCAATTCTAACAGTACTACGGTTTTGATTTGCGGTCAAATGCAGTTGCGCGTTGTCATTGTTTCCCGATTAAGTGTAAAATAAGCAGCATGTTTACGAATATTCATCAAACCACAGCTGCTACGACAACTCGATGACTGTGCATCATTAGGTTGCAATTACAATGCAATTTGATTGAACTTTTTTCTACGACAAACCGATTGCAATCATTTTATTATTTATGTCTACTTGAACCAACAACTTTAATAGTTGAAACCTTAAATGGGAACTGTTTATTTTCATTTGTGTATATTTTAACACCGCACTTTGATTGAAAATAAATTGAATAGCTATTGAATTGGTTGCAAAGAAATGGAGAAAAGGAGAAAGAAAGAGAGAGAGAGAAAGAGAAGAAAAAGTGAAATATCCAAATAATTACATGAGAAGGAGATAAGTTTTTGAGAGTAATTAACAACAATTACGACGAGTACAGACGAGCTCTCAATGCTCCCTCATTTAGTTTGGTCGTTTGTAACCACTTAGCAAATTTATCTAACTTTTAACGATTTCGCTGTTTCGCAGCTTTTGCTGTCAATTCAAAGTCAAGATTCACAATGTTGTTTCTTATTCGTTTCAAATAATACATTAACGATGAGGATACATTTAAAAAAAACTCGGAGTCAGTTTGGTTATCTGATATTTTTCTGAATACTTACATTCTTTTTTACGTAAAACAAAAGAAAGTGTTCAAAGTAAACAAAGCAAAGTAAACAAAGCAATGCAAAAAAAGTAATATAAACAAAGCAAATTATTCAAAGCGAAGTAAATAAAGCAAAATAAACAAAACAAGATAAACAAACCCAAGTAAATAAAACAAAGAAAGGTAAACAAAGCAAAGTAAAAAAAGAAAGATATGCAAAACGAAGATGTAAAACAAAGTAATAAAAAAAATTAAAAATAAAGCACAAAGTAAACATAAGAAAGTAATTTGTTTAAAGTAAGCAAAGTAAAATAAACAAAGCTATGCAAAAAGCGATATAAAGAAAATAATATAAACAAAGCAAAGTAATCAAAGTAAAGTAAACAAAACAAAGTAAATAAAGCAAAATAAACAAAGCAATATAAACAAAGCAAAGTAATTAAAATAAAGTAAATAAAACAAAGTAAATAAAGCAAAATAAATAAAGCAAGGTAAACAAAGCAAAGTAAACAAAACAAAGTAAAGTAAACAAAGCAAAGTAAATAAAGCAAAGTAAACAAAGCAAAGTAAACAAAACTATGTAAACAAATTAAAGTAAGCCACAACTTTTTGAATATTATTTCAAATTACTAAAAATTTCCCCAAAAAATACTAAAATTCAGCAGACTGTCATAAAAATTCCAATATTGCGATCAAAATTTATTAGAAATATTGTGGATTTGGTGAGATCAAACCTATAAGCGTTATGTGATATGGAGGAAATTAGATTGTCGGGTTACGACTATTTGAATTTATATCGAGTTAGATGTTCCATAACCCCTTCCCCCCTCCCCCTTTCCGCCGAACGACATAAAGTCACCTGGGAAACGCGCGAAGAGCCATCTAGTTATACATCTCTTTTTTTTAAACCCCCTTTTCGTTCACGCTCGACTTTCCTTTATTAACGCCCGTAAAACTACGAGCTCGTTCACGGTGAATAATAATAGTACGAGCATGTCGAGCCGAAGGCTAATTTAAATATATACGCCCGAACTGATGATCACGCTGGAATTGTACCTGGGTCTTGTTTCTGCGGCCAATTTCGCATTTGACAATAATCACGTGTCGTCCGAACGAATTAAACATCCTACGTAATTAAAGTCCGATAGACAATTATATTCATTTGTGCAGCAACTTGATATTATAATGAAGTCTATTGTAGAAATTAATTAAACTGCCTTGTAATTCACTGATTTACTTATTTTATTCTCTGCACTTTTTCGACACATTATTTTATTGCAGAAAATGTTGTTAACACTACAAACACATTTTCTTACCATTTCCTTATAGAAAATAAGACAAAATTCATCAAAATATTTCATAAATGAAAATGACACTATTAATGTACAATGTCAGCACAAAATGCTACACCAAATGTACGTTGCTTTCATGATTTAATTAAGATATTTCGAAAGTTCAAGCCCTTAATGACTGCGATTACGCAGATAATCATCCGCAAGGTGTTTGATTTAATAATGAAACCCCCTTTTTTAATTACAAATCATTAGCAGTAATTAAGCGTTTGCAAGTTCTTCTTAACAACGTTGAATTGATTTCATACAATTCGTCCCCGAATTCTAGTTTGAGTAAACAAAACGCCTCGGTTGGGCCGCGATTTGGATATTTCGACGAAAACCAGACAGTTTGTAGCTACTCGTGTATTCGTCTCTTTTCTTTGGTCGGTTTTCAACACGACCCTTCCTCTCGCGACCCTTGATGCTTTCCATAGGGTGCATCGATCCGCCGAATTAGTGTTTTACTTCAAGAGCCCTTCATAAGCTCTCGCTTTAATTTTCTACCTGAAAAAATCTCTGTGTTCCTTCATCATCCCTCTACTGCATATTACCACCGGCACAAGGATTTTTCTCATCTCTTCTTTTTTTTTTTTTTTTTTTTTTTTTTTTTTATTTGAACCTCGGCTCGATGGACGCTGGCAAAATCGAAGTCTCCCCGCACTCAATCGTCTTGTTCTTAAGGAATGAGATTCAAACGAAATCCTGCTTATTAAGCAACCGAGTACGCGTACTTCAAGTACACGTATAATGCCTACTTGGGCTTCACTTTCTATGTCAAATAAACAGACTTGAAAATGAATCTTACGTTTCAAACAACGTCCCCATATATATTTCACTCGTCATTTATTTTGAATGTTTAAAGGGTTCAATAACGGAGTGTTGTGACAAAAAGCAAATAATGTAAATTTATGTAAAATTTTTTATGTTAAATCTTTTGAAATTTGAGTTGTTTTATATTAGATTTTGTTAGTCAAAGACAATAGAAGTGAGAGTAAGTTGAGATTTGTAATTAGATCAAGATGAATGTACCGTAAGTTAAAGTTCATTTCAGCAGCAAAAAGAGATGTAAGAAGTGCAATATCCTATCGAATCTTTGGATGCCATAAAATAGAGTGATATAACGCTGGCGACACCATTGACTAAGATACGGCTCCCAAGTGGGGCTGCAGAAGCTATAAGTGAGCGCTCAGCCGCAGGCTTTCCGATTCGCTTCTTTTTCTTTTCCACCCTTTCGTCGCTATTTCTAATACCATCTCGACATTCTCCTTCACTATTTCATTTGATCCTTTTTTCCTCAATACTTACGTGATGTTTGAATCGTATTTATTGCAAAAATACGGACAAACCTTAACAAGACTCAAGAACAAAAAAGGAGGTCAATGGTGAAGCAGACTTTAACAAAAATATTGTTTAAACAACACTTTTAACAAAAAATTATTAAAAACGACTATGAATAATTTCAATTCTTACCCTGATTGACGATAAAATAAAGTATTATATTATATATTCTAAATATATGCGATATTTTCTCAATTAATATATATTATATAAAATAAATAATATATAAATATATTTTATGTAAAAAAAATATTTAAAAATATATATATTATATTTATTGTCACAAACTTTAAATAAAAGCGTTTACAAAAACAGAGAATGAACATTTTTTCTGTCCTACAATACAAGCAAATTATTCATTTATTGTTTGAATTAATTATGTTGTCTTTAATTAAAGTAAGGAGTAAGATTACGAGAGTTGAAACAATATTTACGAAGAATGGAGAAAAGGTATTCAAATTATACCGTGGATGATGTATATAGTCGCGTCAAAAATCGAAGAACAAGCGGCCTAATGAATATTTAAGAAAATAGCATTTACAGTTGCAATTTTACAAATGCTTCATAAATATGTATACTTGGCTTGGCAATACAATGTAAATTTGGCCGGATCGATTGCGTTGTCGGCGAGAGGTCCATATTTTCACACCTTCCCCAACAATGTTTCGAGCAGTCTTATTTGCATATAATCTTAACATAACTGACATTACTACACTGCTATGAATGAAATAATACAAACAATTGTTTTGTCGACTAAACTCTATTCTCCATTTCATATCACGGATTTTATATCAAAACTTCTTATTAAAGCTCACCAAAATAATATCACAAAAGAAAAGCAGCTTGTAATAATGTTATTTTACATTCGCATTTGTTTCATTAAATATGAAAAACATGTTTTATACTTTTTAAATGTTTAACGCGAAAAAATGAAATTATGAAACATTTTGAAGATGTAATTACAATGTAAAATTAAAAACAGACGTAATACAAATGTAATATATTATATGAGAGTTGCATTTTTAATTTTGTTCATTTGACCTTTTTTTTTGGGTTGAAAGCAGTGATTTTGAAAAAATGTTAGAGTGAAATTGTATGACATTAAACTTGCCAACAACTTGCCAGCAAATGCAATATGTAGTATGCAATTCGAAACTAAAGTACAAATGTAACGTAGACAAAGCATATTTCTCATGTATGTTAAATGGTGGTAAAGTAACGCTCTATCGTGTCGCTAAAATGACATTTAGCGACTTAGCCACTCGACATCAAAAGCCACGGTTAGGAGAAGTTCGCATAAAGTGTCGCGAGAGGATTATGAACTCTAGATTTAAGAATGCGGAAAATTCGGCACTCGCTGTTATTATTTTTTTTTTTTTTTCGTCTTATTCTTGTCTTGAACCTTAATGATCATGGCAATCATCATTTCGACAAATTACTTATGCTTTTGTTCAACTATACATTTGTCTAAATTATCTTATTGCATTTATTTTTATTATTTTTATTAAAAAGAGGAAATTATAAAAATGAAATTTCCTTGAGAAAATAATTTGTTAATTTATTTATTAGTTGGATTAAAAAAGTATTTGAATAAGTTTGATGAAATGAATAATGAAATTTGAATAGTTGTAATAAAAATAAGATGTTCAATGGACGATTCGTATCAGAATGGTTGAGCTCTAACCCTCGAGTAATCCCAACAGCCTGAAGACTAAATCGCCTAAAAATCCTCGCTCCATTTTCCGTCTGGACCATTTTCGCGATGCCTCTCTCTCTTTCTCTCTCTTGCACTTTTTATGCTTTTTTGCTTTTTCACATTTCGCGCAACATTTTAGTTTAATCCCGCATCTGCTCACGTCCACGTCGCTAATACCCGTATTTTCAACTTCCCACGCAAATCCCATTTTAAGCGCAAGTTTTGAATCGAATTAGAAATGATAAATTTGTAACGATGTTACATTCACCGAAAGTGCCAGTCAATCAAAATTACCATCATAAATTATACTATTTGTCAGGATTACATTTTGCCATGTTATTTGGATGTGTTCCAAATTTATCAAGTCAAGAGTTCGGAAGGATATGAAATGTATTTTTATCTTAAGTGATTATCATAATATAGCTAAATTCATAACGCATTAAGCGATATTAAGTTAAAAGTGAGGAAAAATTATGTGAAAAGTTGTCGTTATTATTATTTATAGTCATAATCATTTTTAATTTAGCAATAATAACATAAATGTAAACATAAATATACATACAAAATAAAAATATAAATATTGAAGACGAATGTAAATATCAATAAAAAAGTAAACATAAACATTAATAGAAAAAGTAAAAATAAACAATGCATGTAAACATAAAAGGAAAACAATGAAAATAAATATAAGCATTAAATGTAAACATAAATATAAATAAAAAATAAAAACATAAATATTGAAGATGAATATAAATGTCAATAGAAAAAGTAAACATAAACATTGCATGTAAACATAAACGTAAACAATGAAAATAAATATAAGCATTAAATGTAAACATAAATATAAATAAAAAATAAAAACATAAATATTGAAGATGAATATAAATGTCAATAGAAAAAGTAAACATAAACATTGCATGTAAACATAAACGTAAACAATGAAAATAAACATAAGCATTTAATGTAAACATACGAAGAAATAGATAAAAATAGCAACATTTAATGACTTTGAATAAGTAAAAAAATGCACATTTTAACATTAAATTAAAATGATTTCAACTGTCGGAAATGAAATTTAAATCATTTCTTTCGCTATTCATAAAGATTCCGCATTTTCGTCAATTCACATGATCATTAACAAGCAACATGTGTAAGTAAGTACTTATTCATACATACGCGGCACAGAAACATTGTTTCGCGATAGTTCGTTAACTTATCACCGGCAGCAGATTTAATGAAACGAACTTGCATAAGAGTTTTGCGGACGTTTATGTGAAGCGACAAAAATGCGCATTCTTCAGACTTGAACATCAACGCTTCGTAACTTTATTCGATTGTAATTAATTCAATCCCCCCAGCGCGACAAATTGGAAATGCATATAATTGCATCAAAGAAGTTCGTTTGATATGTCGTAACATCAGTACATGCACCTGAAATAAACCGACATGAAAAAAGCTTCTTTATTTTGTCCCATTTTTTGCACTTACAATAACAGCCGCGAGTTATGACGACGACCTCATAACCTCATTTCATTTTGAAAAGAAATTCGCGAATATTATTCCGAGTAGCGACATTTTAAGTCTTTTCAATTATGCGCCATAATGAGAGTATTAAATACCGACATTTTTTTCGTTTGTTTTTCATTTAATATTTCGTTAAGAAATTTTCGTTTTACATTTTGGTTTGCATATCATTTGTTCAGACAGCTTTTTGTTTAAATGTGTTATTGTTACAGATATAAATATTGTCGTTCATTTTGGTGAAATAAGATTTTGTCATTTCTGCTCAATAAAAAATCTTTTTTATTTCAAAAGTTACATTTCAAATTGATTTAATGAGATTACAGATTAACTGTTTATTCTCCTGGTTTAAAAATTCAATTGTTTCAGCTTTAAACTTGAAGAAAAAATTTAAGTTTTCACACTAAAAAATTATTTTTTTAGTGCAGTAATGAAACTGTATGAACATTTGAGTTTAAACTGTATTTATTATTTAACTTTTCGTATTTCATTTTTCATACTATTATAATTTAAAATTTAAAAAAGCTGAAAGCGTTGGATTTTGAAAACCAGGCTATCGATCGCTATTTCCGCGTATTGATGAATGATACAATGAATATTGTACAAGCAATATAAGCTAGTATTATGTCGACCGTGTTTTCTCGTTGACTGACAATATTTTCTTAAATGATACGATGAAAGCTTACGTTCAGCAAATGAATAATTTTATCGTCGAAGAACAGTAAATATTTATGATCTACACCAGTTCCATAGTGATTCATTATTATACTACGTAATAAATTTTAAAGCTTGAATGTCTGCTCGTGAAAAATGAATTGATGACTGTATTTTACAGTAGTATACAAGCTAACATAATATCATCCAAATGTAATGCAATTTTAATTACAGTTTACTCTAAGTGACATTAACCTTTAACCTTTGCAAGCAACACTTAAATTTCGCCAACTTTTCATGTTTCTTAATAAAGTCTTCGTCCTTTTTTTCGGAATTGAATATTACTTTTATAATATTTTTCATATGTACTTTCCATCTCTTTGATGTATTTCTTCTTATTTATAATACGCCTGGCGTTTCTACTTCTTCTACTTTTTTTTTATTTTTTCGTCTGCTCAAAAAATTCACCTGTTTGCACTGCGTAAAATGTTACGAAAGTTTTGAATTGCAAATGCAGATAGTTTCTTTGCAAGATAGAAAAAGATGCAGCAAGTAAGACGGATCTTTCGCAGCCGGACATCGCTCAAAACTTGCGACTATTACTTGAACGTCTCTGCGACCGGAACCGGAAAAGACAGAGGGTGGTGGCCCGTCACCAGAAGTGTAACGACCGCGAAACTTTCTTCTCTCACTTAAAGGGACTCGGGCAGGAAATTCGATCGGCTCTGAGAAGCGTTTCAAAGGAAATCCGCCGGCGTTTCTCGTCTACGACGGGGTTGTTTGGTCTATGGGGTTTGCAAGCACGTCGTAGATTCGCATCTACGAGGTTTATGGCGTCGTACTAAATGATTTCTTGCATTCAGTCAATGACGCTTTCAATTATAAAACCCTATTTTCAATTTTCTAACCATTTTTGTAGCAATTTTTTAAAATATTGTATTTTTAAAATTTTTTAAATTGTTAATTTTTTTACACTTTTGCATCAAATAAATTTAGTCTATCTTAACCTATCTTAACTTTTAACCTGTAAAACTGTTTTCATATATTTATTCTTAAACGTGTTAACAAACTTCTATGTCTGTCTTTGTTTACCTTATTGCAGAAGATGGAGATGGAACAATAAAAAAAATTAAAGAAAATATTATCAAATGTATTTTCTACTTAATTCAAGTAAATTCTACTTGATTCAACGTAGTATATTTTTTAGTGTACTCTAAATTATATTAATACAAAAGTTTATTTAAAATACTTTTTGAGGTTAACCTAACCCTACTTTGCTCTCGATATATTTCTAATTGATACAAAACGAATGTTTCCTCAATAAATGAGTTATGATGATACAACTAATTAAGCCATAGCATCATTGAATAATCTATTTATAATCGCAATAATTATTTATGACAGAATATTAACGTCTAGCCGTGCTAAGTGGAACGTGAATACTCGTCGTTTTGAAACTGTGTGCGCAGTAAATATCGCAGCTATCTGTAAAGCAATTTTCAAACAATATATTTCATTAATTTCATTTTCTAACTGGACAAACGTTAGGTATAATTTACGCCGAGCAATGTAAACGGACGTACAAACACCGCCGGACATGAAAATAATGTCTAAACATTTGAATATTTTGAGGTCACGCCGGGTCATTGGTATTCGAGTCCCGTAAAAAAAAAAGAAATATTAAAAATGTTGGTAAAAAACTTGATTTTGTTGTGAAACTTGTAAACACGTATGTACAGAGAAAAGCGATACTTATTTTATGCATTTACCGATTTCATTAAACTTGGAAGAATGTCGGCGTAGAATTTTATCAATGACAAAACACGAATGACCATAACTTGGCTGCTAAATCATCCAACGGCACTGCTTAAATTTATGAAGGATGAACTCTGTTAAGTGTTAAAACTAGTCGGCATTTGGAGTTTTGTTATTGCTCGTATTTTTCGTCATGATAAACGTAGCAATCACGGCAATCTATAATTTAAAACATTTTATGACACATTAAACCTTTTTTATCCTTAAGGGCATTTTTCATTATAACTGTCACAGGTCATGATAGTAAATTTTACGATGCAAAGTTACTACAATTATTCTGATCATAAAATAATAAAAATGAAAAACAAAATTAACAACAAAACATTGCAAATAAAATTTGTAACAAACATTTTGAAAGAATAACATGTTGTAATTTTAGATAAGAAGTAATTGTGTTTATTTGAATGTATATTGTTTTATCGTGACAAATAAATGGTACCAAAAATGTTTGGCGTTGAAAAAAGGTATAATTATTCCGTTGTTTGGAGTAATTATAATTGCATCCTTTCATTAAATATTTTCACGAGTAATTGTGAAGCAACATTTAATTGCTTTTGCAATAATGTGATTTCAGTTAAAGCGAATTTTATAATTGCATATTTGACGTTCCTCAACGTATGGTACAATGTTTCAACAGTTCTGCTCTGATGTTAACTTAAAAATTAATTGTTTGGGTCCGAACAAAAAAAAACCTAATTGAAATATGCGGAATACATCAATTTCATTATAAGATCGTACATTTTGAATTATATATTATATTTTTGAACTCAAGTTAATATATAAATGTTAATTAATTTTGTTCGATATTAATTATAAAAGTTAAATATTATAAAATAGTTTTAAGGAAGTATATTTATATATGTATATATAGATACATATACATAAATACATACATATATAAATATATATAAATTTTTGTCGTTAAAATATTTGAAAATATATTTCATATAAAAATATTTTTTATATTAATTTATATTTTTATAAACATATTTTACAAATATATTGTAAATAAATATTAAACATATAACTTTTATATAATTGCACATATTCACATATAATTTAAAAAAAATATTTCAAAATATATTTTCTCCCGTTAAGTTGCTTAAGTCTAAGCAAATTAATGTGGAGGCTTGAGAAAATTGTCTAAAACGTGTGGTTTACTCATCAAATGTAAGACATTCTTTGAAGTATATAATTTGAAAATGCATATAATGAAATATGGCTCAGAAGGTGCATACTTTATAAGAATGTATATATGTATATATATTATTTGAAAGACACATTATTCACATCTTTGTCGAAAACTGAAAGCCATCATATAGAAAGCAACGAGCTTTCACAGGAAGTTGCTTCGCGCTTCAGATGCCCGGCCGAGTTTCCTTTTTGAAGGTTTTTTCTTTTGAAGAATACGGTTGAAGTAAAGTACAATCGTGTCAATCATTTTGTTTCGCTTTTAACTTTGGAATTAGTGCATTGTTACATTCAATCATCTATGATAATAATTAATAATAATACACCAAATTTTATTTAAAAAATCGTGACTTTTTATGGGTTCTGTTTGTGCATTATTTCAATTTTTTTCAGTTAAAAGCTAACATTTTAAAAATATTTTTGTTTGTAAAAAACTTTTTTACAGCAAAACAAATTTTGCTGCAAAAAACAGTAAAAATTTCAGTGATTTCCGTAATATTTACATTATTTTCCGTATAAATTACTGTTTTTCGCAATGAAATTTGATACATTTTTATCAACCTATCCATGTTGCTATTGAAAACAGTAAAATTTTTAAATCTTTCGTTGTAAGTGTATATTAAAAGATATTATTGAACTTACCTTTCCATCTGGACTGCATATTTTAATTCCTGTGATAGAAACGATTAGAACCACAGGAGTAGAGCGATCACTGTACTGAAACAAAAGAAATGCATAATGGATTATAATTACTTAACACTTCATTAATATGAATATAAATTATTAACAAAATATTGTCTTCTATATCGACCAAAAAAAGCTCTTAAGAAGACTTTATCTCAATTTAACTTTTATTAAGGATTTTTATTAAAGATAATTTGTTATAATTTTACTTGTATAAATTACCGTAAGTTAAAAATATATTTTTATGGAAAACATATATTCAGAATAGATTAACAATATATTTTTCGTTTTGCAAGGGTAATATATTACTTTTCTGCGTAATTGATTGATTAATTGAAGAAACCATACATACTTCATTAATTTAAGACGAAGCTACAAAAGTTAGAATTACCATACGGTAATGCGACATAAGATACCGGTTGTTAAATCAGTTTCCTATAAATTCCTTACGAACAACTATATTTTACATAATTAATGTCAAGTATCTTGCGAACAATAAAATAAGTTAATAAAAAGTACAAGTTCTTCTTTAATAGCGTTGTCACATGGCAATAAATCAATAAAGTAATAACAGTATCAGCCGAAAATGTACATGTCAAAAAAGCATCACAAATTCGTTCCTTTCTTGTTTGTCATGTCACGTCAATTCAAGAACAATGCAAGCATAATAATTGCAAAAAGCAGGCAAAACAAAAGCATAAACGGAACAGATAATTTACGATGGCTTGTGTTATTTCGAATGAATCCAGTCCACCCTAGGAAAAAAATTTTGGGGTTGTATTTCAAAGTACATTTTTCGTAACAATGCGAGACAAAGCTCGCTTTTGGACTGAAAGCGAGAGTCATTTTTGCGAACGCGCGAAAGACGAGGTGTCCCGCTCGAACGGTTGCCCAATTTCGAGATTGAAAAGTTGGCAAAGCGCGCGCCGCGAGTGAAACGCTGCGAGAGAGAGAGAGAGAGAGAGAGAGAGAGAGAGAGAGAGAAAGAAAGAAGAAAAAAGGAATGTGTCGCGCAACGCGGTCGCAAAACGAAGGAAACTCATTGTCTTAATACTCGCTGAGAAGAATGAAGGTATCAAGCCAAGGGGACTGCATGACCATAATTACCACGATATCAAGGGTGACTTCAAATGTACGTATGAAGACGCAAGCTTTGTGCCTAAACATTTTTCTTTCCCTTTTGACGACTTCTAAATATTGACATTTCTCATTTGCCAAATGTTTCACACCAAATATACAATCCCACGCCTTCACAAAATGCAGACATTTGTCCAAAGTTATCTTCAAGAACTTCCTTTTGTTACAGAGAAAAACATGTTGTTAGATTTGGAGTTAATCGTATTTATTTATTTTAACAATAATATATTGTAACATTGACAATTCAATATAACAAATTGTTTAAAACAGCTATTTTTATTTTGCTTATTTTGTTTTGATTATTTTGTTTAACTGACTTTACTTTGTTTATTTTTCTTTATTTATTTTACTTTGTTTACTTTTATCAAATTATTTTTTTCTTTATTTACTTTGCTTTATTTACGTTACTTTGTTTACATCGATCTGATTACTTTATTATGTTTATTTTGCACTTTATTTTCTTTGTTTACATTACTTTGTTTATATTCATCCAATTACTTTGTTGTGTTTACTTTGTACTGTATTTACTTACTTTGTTTACATTACTTTACGTACATCGGATTATTTACTCTACTTTAATTCCCTTGTTTTGTTTATTTTATTTTGTATACATTTCATTATTTATTTTACTTTGTTTACTTGTATCTAATTACTTATCTAATGTTTATTTTGTAGTTTATTTACTTTGCATTGTTTACATTACTTTCTATACATCAGATTATTTACTCTACTTAAATTACTTTGTTTTGTTTCCTTTATTTAACAAAATCAAGTTTCAAAACAAAATCAAAATAATTGAAATATGATTCTGAAAAGAGACAATAAATAGAATTTGAAGAAAAATAGAGCATTAAATATTTTGAGTGACTGAAGTGTAAATAATTTGATGGCAAAAGTTATGACGACAAAATTGCGATAACTTAGACGAAGAACTTTTTTTCTTATAAGATAAGTACTTCTTTAGGGTAACAGTCGTATAAATAATACATATATCTCCGACACAGTTTTTGGAACAAAGGCAGCGAAGCTGTGACTTTCGTAAATGATAAATCCATTGGCAAAGTCGACGTGGAGAGAAAGTGGTTGATGGAACTTTTGACGGCGTCTAAATTTTGAAAGAGCCCGGGTGTGCCGCACGCGGACTCTGAGACTACAAAATGCGCTCTAACTTGTTCGTACGAATCTTATCATACTAATAAAGTATTTATGTCTATTTTCTTGCCTTTATCTTCTACATTAAATT
Organism: Gryon sp. ZL-2020; assembly: GCA_022817425.1. Lineage (NCBI taxonomy): Eukaryota > Metazoa > Arthropoda > Insecta > Hymenoptera > Scelionidae > Gryon > Gryon sp. ZL-2020. Next base: position 53,945 of record JABFPJ010000089.1, on the reverse strand, counting down.
TTGCTTCAACAAACTTTATCTGCGATTCAAATGATATTTTTATCAAGACACTTTTTACAGCTTTGAATGAAAAAGTAATCTGCTTTACAATTTCCATCTTACGTTTTTGCAACACAAAATTCAGCCAATTTTTTATTAACTTCACATAATTATCCAGTAAATTATCTTCTTCGATTAAACTGTGCTCTAGTTTCATTTTTGTATAATTTCGTCTCTTTAATCGACTGTCTTAATTAAAATAATTCTCACATATTTTGGCAGAACTAATTTGAGAGCAAATACTTAGCCAAGTCCATTAAAATACTTTTGTATTCATAAAAGAGCCTAGTTCTTGGATGAAAAATTGGGTCAATTTTCATCTTACATTAATTTCGCCGAAACTATTTTTAATGACACTTATGAAAAAAATGTTCTTTCAAGAATATTCTCTGTAGAAAGAAAGGAATCATTTTTTTTCTCTAAAAATATATAAGACTTTTTCTTTTTTTGTATTATTAAACATTAATGTTTTATGTTTTTATAATTTAATTACTAACTAACTAACTAAAGTAACAAAGTAAAGTAACTAACTAAAGTAACTAACTAAATTACCTAAATAAAGTAAATAAATAAAGTAACTGGCTAAAGTAACTAACTAAACTAACTAACTAAAGTAACTAACTGAAGTAACTCCCTAAACTATCTAACTAAAGTAACAAATTAAAGTAACTAACTAAAGTAACTAACTTAAGTAACTAACAAAAGTTACTACCTATAGTAAAAAACTAAAGTAACTTACTAAACTTACTACCTAAGTTAACTAAAGTAAACTAATTAACTAAGTTAACTAACTAAAGTAACTAAGTAAAGTAACTAATTAAAGTAACTAACTAAAGTAACTAGCTAAAGTAACGAGCTAAAATAGCTAACTAAAAAAATCAACTAACTAACTGAAGAAATTAATTAGACTAACTTTTTAAATTGACTAATCTAACTTTATCAATGTTCAAAATGTGCTCCCTGAATTTTTGTTCATTTCTAAACACTCGTCTTTAATACATAACAGAAGCAATAAATTGCAGTGTTTGACTTAATGTGAGGGATACAACACCCTAACTTTGATGATTACTGTTATCTACTTTGACTTCGACGTCGCGTGCGACTTACGCCCGAGGCAACCATATACATTCTAGGAAAATGATCAACAGCAACCGAAATCCCGTGCTATCGAGTTTTTGGTCGGCCAAGTATCATCGATAGTAGCGTGAATCCAGGTGGCCTAGAGTCGTTAATCGAAATGACTCACTTTTCACCAAAGTATATACGAACGTAAACGGTAGCATCGCGTGACCCATTAAGGAAACTGTATCGTATCGAAAAAATGTTAGTCGTTTGGGAGCAAATGAGGACCACTGAATCACTGTTACCGTTTGCCATTTTCGGCCAATATTTACGGCCCACTTTTACTTCACTTTCGCAGTGATTTACACTTCCCAGTCTCGATCATGGAAAGTGTTTTTCGATATAAAATAAGCAATGGCTTTGCAATTTAAGGCTCAGCTATTTTCGTTTATAAATAATGGCCCAATGAAATTCATTTAAAATTAAGTAATGATTTTTTTATTTCAACTTGATATTACATTTTATTACATTTTTTGTCATTTTTAAATCTTTGCATTTATCGTGCATCTCATTAACTACAATTTCGAGTATAATATATGCTTTATCAGTGAGGTATTATATGATTTAATTAACCTAGCATTCAATAATGGCATACATTAACGTCCGCCTTTATTTAACAACTTCAAATTACAGTCATTTTCAATTTAATCATTACGAATAAGTATAATCATTGTTATTCTCACAACTAATTAAAGCCTCATAACTATACAATTTGCCGCATGGTTTACTGATTGAATTTATCTTGTAATCTAAATTTAGCAAAATTACATTTTGAAGTTTAATTCAGTTACAATTATTTAATCAGCTTTTCTATTTTGATGTAAAATTGAATATAAAATTATTCCTAGTAATACATTATTAGAATAATTAAATCCAAATTATTTTAAGGGTTCTTTAAAGGCAATTTCAATGATATTTAGTAGCAGAATTACAAGAGCCCATGTAAGGCTAATAAAGGTATGACTTTAATAGAAAGGCCTTTAAAAAGCCATGATAACCTTATTTAAAAATCTTGACATACCTATAGCATTCTACAATATTGCTATGGCATCCCTATGACATCCCTATAACATCCCTATGACATCCTTATAATATCCCTATGATATCCTTATGACATCCATTAACTAGACATATGTAAGGCCAACTTAGATAGATAGATCTTTGTAGGTGATTGATAGGCGAGGCATTTTAAACCTTTTTTAAACCTTTTTTCCAACACGCGCATGAAAAGTGGCCTATTTCTCAACTGTTTTCGGTGGGAAAAGTAACCTATTTCCTCCATGCGTGGGAAAAGAGGTTAACTTTTCCTACTGAAAACACGTTGAGAAAACAGGCCACTTTTCATGCCCTTGTTGCAAAAAGTATCGTGTACGACTTGTGGAAAAAGTTTCCCACTAGTTGTACAATATACTATTTAACCTTTGTAGACCCTTAAATAGCCTTTATTGGTAATTTAACTAGGCCAATTTTGGATTTCATCAAATATCCCATACCAAGAAAGCCTAGTTAGGCCCATATTAGGAAAACCTAACTAGGTAATTTATAGGTAAGTTTTTCAAACCAATGTGGGTCCCTCAAAAAACCCACAAAGGGCCAATCTTGGATTCCCAAGTAATACATTGTAAATGTAAAAAAAAACATGAAAAATATTCGATTGAAAAACGTATTCCATCATATGAAGCAAGAATTTAATAACGTGCCAATATGTTTAGCAAAATGCTATCGGAAAGCCACGATGACACGAATTACATTTTGAGAAAGAAGAAAGAGCAGCTGTTGCTGGTAGAGCAATAAATCATGCGCAGAATCACGGCACATCGGAAACGCTCCTTTGAGTAACTCTCCGAATTTAATAAATGGCCCCCAACTTTAACGGCGTAGTGAAATGGTCACTGTGGGTCATTCGAGATTCAGTCATGTAGGCGGAATATGTATGCGAAAATATCATGCGAGCTTTAACTCTTACTTTGAACAAGTATAGTCGTTATATTGAACAAGATGAAATCGCCATTTTACATCAAAACTACTTTTTGGACATTCTTTTAAAGCACTCCGGGCGTTTTCAACTTTGACAATACAATTGACGAGGTTTGGCATTTCAGCGAAGAAAAATGTGACAGAAGGATGGAAGAATGAATAAACAAAAATTTCATTAAATTTTTTTTTTTTTTTTTTTTTTTTTGAGGAAAAAAGAATGACGTATCTTAGAAATACTTTGGTGTTGAAACAATGTACAAATTAACGACCGCGTTTATGAGCTGTTGGTTGTAATATTTCGTGCAATTAAAATTGAAGCGAGAAAGCTTTTGAGTTCTCGTCAAGATTGTTTACATGACTGCGTTGGATGCAAAGTGTCGTTTGTGTTTGTTCGTCCTTGAAATAATTAGGATAATTAGAATGCCATGATTGTCATCTCGTGGTAAAGCGACGGTTTTATAAATACACTTCAACAAAGTTTGATTAAATACAACTTTTCTATTGCATATTTTGCGCGTGTATTTTCAAGTGAAACGTCAATGAAGTTTCTAAATTAAATGGACATAACCTCAAATTATTCAACGTTTTGGAATTTTAAAGAAATATATTTTTGTAAACAACGTCAAATTAAAAAAGGAATTTGCAGACATTTTTAGTAAATTTGACTACATTTTTTTGAAGAATTATTAACATAGTGAAAAAAGTGAGGTTATGTTTATTGAAACTTCATACTTTATTGTTATTTCACCTTATTAAAGATAAAAACAAATATAGCGTTAATAACATTTTTTGTTTTGTTAAAAAATATAAATTAATACATTATTTAATATAAATAACTTTATCTTTACATTAGAAAAAAGGATTAATTGCAGAGCATGTAAAAGTGGCGTATAAGTGAAGCTTTGCATATTCAAATATGACTACTGTGTCTGAAAACTGACTTCTAGCAGACTCGTAATTCCTCGGGAGTTTCCTTTTAATTATTGGACGATCAATTAAATCGTAACAAGTCGAGGGCATGAAGGAAAAAGAGGCGCGGAAGCGAAGGTAAGCAAGCGGAGGATTTAATTATATTATTCACACATATAAAAGTTCAAACTTACTAACACTGAAAAACTTATGTTTGTATGATATTACACTTGTTTGTATAATATTTTAACAGTTTGACAGTGAATATATATCCGCGATCAGCACAAAATTTTGCACTTCTTTTTAATCAATCCTCATTCGCTAATTAATTTAATATGCAAAATAATGTATATTAATTGACTGGATTTAATTATGGAAACGATAATCAATTAAACGTGTAACTTGAAATCGCATTGATTTTGTCAGCTTGTATTATACTTTCCATACTGCAGAGGGACATTCAATGATATATGTTATGCCATTTATTCACTGTTTAACTTGTTCCAATATTTGTTGATTAAAAAAAATAAAAATATGCGAAGAAATTAATTAAACAGTGATTTATACTCGAGTATGAGATAAAAATGTTGCAATCATTATGAGTCATCGCAATTGACGATGTTACAGAAATTCCGAAAATAGGTCGATCTTGTTTTTTCGTGCATTTTAATTTTCTTTTATCAAGAACAAATTATTACAATGTTGTTTCAATTTGCGAGCAAAATACATGATAAAATAATGCAAAAAGATGACATTAAGGTGATTAAAAACGAGTTTTAATCCATCGAATGTTTGATATTAGATTATTTCTGGTTTCACATTGATCAAGAAAAGACGTGATTATAAGAGGGTAAAAATGTTTTTGTCATGGAAACGCCGTCATGATGCCTTCGGCAATTGCCTTGTCACTTTAATACTCAAGATATTGAACCCGATGCTGGTTCACAAAAAAACATAATAAAACAAGAAATCTCACTTATCACGTGGAAAGAAAATACGTATCATATTTTGCAAATATACAAAACGAATATTTTCTTTATATTTATGTATTTAAGAAACAAAAAAGAATTGCTAACATAAGCGAAAATTTTGCAATTCTGCTTTAATTATTTTGTTTTGTTTACTTTCGCTTTATTTATTTTACTTCGATCATTTTGCTTTGTTTACCTTAATTTTATTTATTTTGCTTCGGTCATTTTGCTTTATTTACACTGACTTTGTTTATTTTGCTTTGATTATTTTGTTTCGTTTACATTAATTTGTTTACATTGCATCATTTATTTTACTTTGTTTTGTTTACATTACTTTGTTTACATTGCATTATTTACTTTGTTTTATTTTTGTTTACGTTACTTTGTTTTAATTGCGTTATTTACTTTTGTTTATTTTGTTTACCTCGCTTTGTTTACATTGCATTATTTAATTTAGTTTGTTTTGCTTACGTTACTTTATTTACTTTAAACTATTTAATTTATTTTATTTTGTTTACGTTACTTTGTTTAGGTTGCGTTATTCACTCTACTTTGTTTTGTTTTAATTGTTTTGTTTACATTGTATTATTTATCTCGCTTTATTTACTTTCGTTAAATTTATTTTGCCATTATCCAACTAATCAATTTGACTATCCATTTCTCTCGGTTTATTATACTAATTGTTATATTTTCCCAAACAAAAATGCCGCTTTATATATACTGCTTTTGCAGTACACAATCCATTTCATTTGAAGTTATTCATAAAGGAAATAACACGAAGAAAGAGAGAGAAAAAGTGTGAGAGCAAGAGAGAGGGATAGAATTTATGGACAATCAGCGGGACATATTTCATATTCAGCGATCCATAGCTTAGTAATCTTGAGAGGGTGGTCTGCGAGTAACTGGCTCGACGCTTCTGAAATTGAATCCCAGAATCGGACGCAAAATACTCGGGGCGTTCGAACGTATGCACTGAGTTTGAGTAAGTGGACACTGAATATTGGACTCTGTCTCGTGCCTCGCTTTGAATCCTTGCACCGTCGTTTTCTCGTCCTTTTATTGAAAGCAAAGTTCTTTCCTCTTCCTCTCCTTTCCATTTCCTCTCTTTCTCACTCTTTTTTTTGCACAACGATACGTTACTATACTCGCATATAACTATTCCCTCTCAAAGCACCCAAAATCTCCGTCCTTGTAGCAGACCAGATCCTCTTTGTTCAATGCTCGTGACAATATACCGACTGTATATCAAACGCAGATCGATCCCCCTCAAATCTGACACCGCCTTTCCAATCTGTTGTTTGTGTAGACGAAACCTCGATATACCCAAATATATGTGTAGGTATAAAATACACCCCCAATAGTTTCAGCGAATGCATTTTCCTTCCCAATTCTATTGTTTCGTCATTCAATCGCAAAAATATATCTCACATTACATAATGTGTTGATGTCAAGCGCAAATAAGTAAGTCGTTCTGTTACCGTTGGGGCTCTTAAGGGGGGTTTGTCGAATTTCATTTGCGAATCAGATACGAATCTCGAATCGTGATTCGATCAGTGACCGGCGTTTCGGCTAAACTGTTTGAACAACATAAATCACATTTAAGGGCTTTCCATGACTACTCTTTGCTTTTAATATTTGAGTTATCTGCGAATGCCTATTTCGTGTATGCTTTCATTAACTTAACAAATTCAATTTAAGTGAAGTCAAATCACACTGTCAACTGTTCATATCAGTTTGTGTGGATGAAGAAAAAAACTTCTGATGCTTGATACTATCTTATTAGCAAAAATTATAAACAGTAAATTAAAAAAATGAAAATATATTAAATGTAGCTATGATAATTCATAGCGCAGTTATAATTTGTATTTTCAAGGCCATATGTCTTGCGATTGCTATCATCTTTTGACAGCTGGGATATAATTACAACTAATTATTGGAACATGTAAATGTCAAACATATGACATACGGTTTCCTCGGTAAACTTGGATTATCACACAGCTGGAAGATGTAAGACGAAAAACAAACCAGAAATGCATTTTTTGGCATTTTAATTTTATAAAGTAACACTTTTCCAGACAATATCAAAACGTGATAATTAGGGCAATCATAAGACCAACATTGTGTACTTATATATCCGTTAATTAATATAATCGAAGTTCATCATCGAGGAAACAATTTCTTTTAACTTAAAAACATAAGGCGAATAATGAAATAACTCAAGTTGGACTTCCTTCCGATACTTTCGTTTTACAGATTTCTGACTCTATTATCATCGCCTTTAGATATTAATTCGATTTGAACAAAATGCAATCAATAATCCGTCTCATCTTTAAATACGTCTTATCAATGGTTTCATCTTCTCCCTCAACTATAATTGCCTTATTACTGCCGAGAGGTCTTTAATTCAATAAGATTTGTTGGTCTCGATAACAAACTCGAGCTACTTTTATCGTACTCATCATCCTTCGCCATTCATATAATAGAAAAAAAAATAAAAAGAAGGAAAAACGATAGTAATTAAATGAAAATTAGCAGAAAAAAATTGCCAAGATTTCTATTGTGCTAAACCATTAACGGTTAAAGTGTCCTTAAACAAAAGATGTTCTTCGTAATTATCATCTTAGAGTAAAGAAAAAAGATCAGTCCGAAAAGACGATTTCTTTTTAAACTAATTAATTAAATTTTCAAAATGAAAAATAAGTTTAAACAATATGAAATGATCGATATTATTACTTGGAAATTTTCTTATCATTCAGAAACCATATTGTCCATATATTGTTTATATATTATCCATATATTGTCCATATTTTGTTACATATATTGTCCACATTTTTAATATTTTTCCAATTTTTTAAATGTAATATAAATAATTGGGTAATTATTTTTGCTCATCTCTGGTAAAAATATAGTAACAAAATATGTTTAAAGAAATACTACAGTGACAATATATATTTTGTATTACTATATAATGAATAATGGGGATAACAGATATTAGTTGTCTGAAGTAGAATTAAGAATGTGAAATAAGAAGTGCTTTCATAAATTGTCTTCAAGACTCAGCAGAGTATTAATGTTTCAGTCGGAGTCATTAGCGCTAAGTTAGTGGTGGAGAAAACCAAGTCAGCCCACCGCCAAGGAATCCGTTCCCGGCATCCCCCGCGAGAAACCTCCTTTTCTCTTTACACACCAATCTTCCGCAGTCTTTTACTTTGTGCAATCCAAAAAAAAACAGAAAAAAGCCACTACCCAAAAACATGATGTAACCACAAACGTTGTATTTCTGCAAGAGTAAACATTGCAGAATTCTCGACGAATAACATTGCACGTCAAGTGACAATCCAAGTGTGAGATTTATTCATTACGACATTTGTTCATTTTGTACGAATAAGTATGTCAGTTTATGTTTAACAAACAAACTTAACTCCGAGTACAAAAAAGGAGAACATAAACGTGTGTGTGCATGAAATCATTTCACAAAGAAACAAATTAATTAAAACTTGTTTTGCGAGGAAGCATGAAAATACTTGGAAATGTTCTTCGAAAATTTACATCGTTTAAAGTTTACACAGTCACAAAAAGTAGACCAATAAAAGGGGCAAGGGGTGGGGGGTTGAAAAAAAGGAAACTTTGGCAAGTACATTTAGCCAACTACTTTGGTAGTCAGGCATGGCATACGTTGTACATTTCCCAATTTGAGCCTAACCGAAGCCATTTCTCGTTCGAATTACATGTAAGGGTCAGCCACCTTCATGCTCCTTTAACGAGCAAACTTTGCCGCTTACGCGAACGACTTTTAAGGGTCTGTGTGTATGTATACCTGTTCCACGTGTATATATACTCACAAAATGCTCAGCCCCTTTATTTTGGTGAACGAGGCTCTCGTTGTTTCTTGAACTCGAAGGGAGGAAGGAAAAGAAGTTTTCTTTCTTCTCCAGAAACAGCAAAGAAAGCAAACCAAACACATACCCACGCAAGTATCGTCAAATTCATTTGATTCGCGCGTTTTTCTGCGTCACCGGAAAACAAGTTCAACGTTGAAGAAAAGCCCCGGGGCTTTTTTAACCCAAAAGTTTGACGGCCTTTTTTTGTTCCTTCTTTTTTTTAGGACAAAAAAACATTTGCCGAAATTTTGTCCCCAACTTTTTGCGCCGAATTTCCGAGACTAAGAAACTCATTAGATTCTCTCTTCCTTCTGTTTTTTAGCCCCCCAATGAAGCAACGACTAAGTCTAAGGCTCTCGAACGTAATAACGGCACGTGCGTAATTTGATGTCCTTCACCTGTTTGTGCCGTTAATGAGTACCTGCAATTTCATCGTTAAATGAGTTATTGAGTTTAATGCATTGTTTCTCACGTACACCCTTAAAGCTTACGCACCAATTTGGCATAATTCAAACTGTTTTGCTGAACGAAGCTTGAATAAAGCTTTTCAATGATATGATGATTTTGCAATGGTACTTATGCAATTTCAATGACTGATGAACATAAAATTAACATAAATGATGTTTAGTAAAAATTATCATTTTTGATGATAAACAATGACATTGAAAAAAGAAAGAAAGAAAATTAGGTTCTATATGTTATCACATTGAACGTTCTGTTGATATATAAGTACAGCTGAAAATAAAGCAAAAGAGAAACTCAAACAATATATGATTTACAGGATAACACGACAAACAAGTGTTTGTATACCGAGTACGATTATCTCCTCAATCCTTATTATTCCTCTGAAATCGATTTTCAATAGCTATGTCATTGAATAACATTCGTATCTGATGTAAAGTTTCAATTGTAACGAAAGACTTATGCTTCAAAAAACCCGAAAACTTTGCCAACATTAAATTTCAAATCTAAAATCTGATCCCCAATTTTATTGTAATAAAAAATTGGTAGATAAGACAAAGAATATGATAAAATTATCCATTTGTTTAATTGGTAATCAAAGTTACTATTTTAGATAGTAAAAGCAAATAGATTTACTTTATTTATTTTCATTTGATTACTTTATTTTGGTAAATTACTTTTTTTCTTTTGCTTTATTTATTTACATTTCATTACTTTGTTTGTTTACATTGTTTTGTTTACCTTCGCTTTATTTATTTACATTTCAGTACCTTGTTTTTTTACATTGTTTTGTTTTTCTTTGCTTTATTTATTTACATTTCATTACTTTGTTTGTTTGCATTATTTTGTCTACTTCTGCTTTATTTATTTCCATTTGATTGCTTTATTTTGGTAAATTACTTTGTTTCCTTTTGCATTATATACTTCCATTTGATTATTTTGTTTGTTTTGTTTACATTATTTTAATTACATTGCATTATTATACTTTGTCATTGAATAGTATTGGTATCTGATCTAAAAATATCTGATAAAAAAATTGTAATAAGAAACGTATGCTTCAAAAACCGAAAAAATTTTGACATAATATTATTATTGCAATACAAATTTCGATAGATAAAACAAAGGATATGACAAAATAATTTGTTTGCAGTGATTGTGATTGTTTTTCTGACTTTTTGGAGGAATTTATAAAACTGCATTTTTCGCAACAACAATATTTGCCATAACGTAAACGTTTTTGCGCTACACGAGTGGTTCATAAGTGCAATCTTTTGGAAACTATTCGCCAAGATTCATGTGATAGGTTCGTAATTCGATCATCGTCGTTCGTGTTCAAAAAATTTAATCTGATACGTAACGTGATAACCATGTGCGTAATGTATTATCATCAGGCGTGGACACGCTACTAATTGGCGAGTATCAATCATTTTACGTAATTGATAATAACCTGTGTATACGTCCAGTGTCTTTATTGCCGATAATTACGTCATAAATAATATTAAACATACACTGCAATGTATTTCGAGGTAATTTAATTTAATTAATTTGAAAAAAGTAGCTTAATTTAGTTCAAAACTTACTTTGTAGCAAAAATGAGTAACCTAAAGAAATATTCTTATTAACCTATTTTAGTAATGTAAATATCTAAGGTTAACTTTATTTACATGTTTGAAATAGATTTTCAATACAAAGTTAAGAAATTTAGTTGATTTTATTACCGAATTATGATTTGTTTTTTGTCAAAACATTATAAACGAGTTATCGATCGCCGATAGATATTGATTTTTTATTGTCAATTGAAAAATGTCAACACAACAAAAAAAACAATATGGAGGTCGCGTTTACTTTGTTTTCATACTCATTAATATCTACTAAAATATGTTTAATATATTAAATCTTTTTGATACTGACTTTGCTTTTTTCCAGGTGCACGATTGATATACGATTGATAAATGTGATTCGTGAATCTTGGAGAATCGATATCACCGAAAGTGAAGGAGACTTTAGTCAAAGCAAAGGAAAAAAAGTGAAACTCTCGTGACTGAAGGGTCAAAATGTCAGGAGATCGAGGGGGTTCGTCTGAAGGAAAGATTGCCCTTTTGGGTCATTAATGCCTTGAATAATTTTGTACTTGAAGCGTCATTAGAGTAATTAGCAAATGGAGTGGTGGCCTCAGTGGGTCTCCAAGCGTCCAATTACGTTGATGCCGCTTCGCGTACATGCTTTGTCGTCTTAGAACCACGGTTTTGCGGTTACTCTACGTGGTTCTCCTTATGCAAAGGCCAGTCACGTCTGAATGAAACATACCTGTGCGTGCACCTATAGAGATGCTGACATGTATGGTGACTTTGTTCTAAACATTACACACGACCAAATTTATTTGTTCATCAAACATTTTCTTATTAACATTTAAATTTAATTAATTATATTGTCGCATATTTTCCGATATTACTTAATTAAATATTACATAATCAATAAAACATTTCATATTACAAACAAAAATTTAATTAATTAATTTCTGTTCAAAGAAATAATATTTAATAACTTTATTTTAAAATTATTTACAGATGCACATTCATTCAATTCAAAAAGGACAAAATGTAGACGCTATTAATCCAAACTCGTTGATATATCACAATTATAATTCATACGTACGAAGTTTTGGAATCCGTAGACTCTCACAACTCTATTTCGAGTGAACGAGTTGTGCCCGCAGGCTATTTGCTTAGTCGTATTGGTCATCGTTGTCGAATATTTCATTAATCGAGAGACTCGTAAGGTCAAATTAAACTGGGTAATAAAACTTGAAATTCTCAAGAGCCCAAAGTCATCTCTGAAGGACTATATATACATAACATAATCGTATTTGAATCAAATGAAGCAATGAAATGAAATAATTTCAAACACAAAATATCACTTTAAAGTAAGTCTATGTATTTTCATAATGAAAGTTAAATAATAAAATAATATATTTGATAACTTCGAACTAACATACTTATTTTTAATAAAAAACAGGGAAATTCTGCATAATACAGTCATACAAAATGAAGCTTAATTCAACGATAAGAAATATCACAATAAATCACAAACCAAATATCAGATGTGAAAAATCAATAAATTGCGAAAAATGTGGAATAACTGAAGCATGATTAAGAATGCTGTTTGAAGAGAAGTTTCTTATTTCCTAACGACTTATTTCAAAAAACACATAAGAAGACACTCATTGTTCGACGAACAGAAAGAAACGACTGCAGGACGAACAAAGCTCATTTTCAAGACACTTGAACAGAGACATCTCGAGTCTTTCATTTGCCGAGAAGGATCAAATACAGATCGCGCGAGTATAAAGAAGAACGAAGACGAAAAAAACAGAAACCAAACTAAACTTGAAGAAGAAGAAGAAGAAGAAGAGGAAAGAAATTTTCAAAGTCAACGACAAAAAAGACGTCCAGGAAATAAAACATTGGAGTAACATTTTTCCCTCCAAATGTCATCGTCCGCTCTTTTTCTTGTATGAAATTTGCCTGGCAAGTTCATCCGAGCGATTACTTTGAAGCATTCGATTCGTCTGTGCGTCGGCGGTGTACCTTCCGCTCTTGACATGCCAATAAGAATAATGAATGCTCGGGGAAAGGAGAGGATTCTGTAAACGGCGAAAGTCCGTTTCCTTCGACGGGCTTTTCGCAGACTGCGTCTATCCGGATATTAGCACGAAAACAGAGTAAAATAACGACGACGGATTTAGATAGACGAATCAACCGGAAGAATTGCATAATCAAATAATCGTGCCATTCTCGATTTACTTTGTGTGTGTTTATTACATATTTAAAAAAGTATTCAGTATTTTGTCAAAGATTTCGGATCATATTAGAAATGACATGCAAGAATAAAATTATTTATTATTTAAAAAAATATTTTATTAATATTGTTGATTTTTCTACTTTTGTTACTTTTATTAATTTTTTTACAAAAATCAATTAAATTAAATTCAACCAAAATCAAATAAAATAAAAAAACTGAACTTAGTTTTTTATGTACGAAAATAAAAACTTGCTATTATGTAAATTAAAACTTGAGCCGAAATCAAGCGAGAAAAGTGAATATTGTGAATCGGTATGAGGCGTCAACCCTCGTCGCCATTAAATTTGGAATACTTAACTTTTAGTACTTAGACTTACGCTCGACCACGTCGATGTATTATTTACAACATTGTTTGCTGGAAATGTCGAAGAATTAACGCGGTGTATACGTATTCACGCTCCATTTGTCTTTATCAGTCATCTCATAAATATGGATTGTCGACATTCAACCAAAGTCCAATATGATCTTTGTGTGCGACGAAGAGTAATTGATTAGGGGAAGTTTTGTTGATTCTTACTGAATATTAATATTTACACTTTGTTTAAAGGATCTAAGAAAAAAAAAATTAAAACTATGTATTCTATGCAGAATAATAAGATTTAGTAAAACAAAATATTGTATCACATCATGAATCAATTTGATAACGTGTAAGGCTTCATTAAGCCTTTTCTTTGATCTCGGACAATATGACAGGTCTGAGAATTTAGCACCTTTTGTCATCATGATTGTTTGAAATAAATGTTAAAATGTAAATATAATAAAATATAAATTATTCACACATCTCAAGAGATTTACCAAGGCAGAACCTAATGAAGGCTAAATAAATCAGAAACTGAAACGCGTGTGACTGAGCTTGAGTATATGGTAACCAACGTTAAAATTGCTTTTATTCCGGATAAATCTCTTCTAAAAGCAGACGCGTTATATAGTACCGATTCCGAGTATGTCCGCAGACAAGTTAGAGAATAATGTCAGAGAATATGGAATATATAATATTCGCATAATGCGCTGAGTTGAAGTGAAGTTGACCCCCACAAATACTCTCGCTGATACGCATACGGATATATGGGGTCGTAATACCCACAAATATCTTTATTCTTCAATCTACCATAAAATATTGTATTCAATATTTTGCCAAGTCAATGTTATGCTTAATTCAGTGTTTTTTAAAGTTTTGCGGTTAATCAAAATGTCTGTTTTTCATAAAAGGATTGAATTTATTTTCTTCCCTCCAAAGCAAATAAGCTAATATTCTTCCAAATAAGAAAATTTTTTATTTGAAAAACATTTATACGATATTTATTTTAAAACGTAGTTAGCATAACTGACAGGAAAAGCTGTACAGAGGGTGTTTATTCAATGACAGCAACTCAACTCAATTTTCCTCCCTAGTGAGAATTCCCTGCTTATAAAGAAGAAGCATAAACGTTTCATAAAACGGAAATCATCTCCATCCGCAAAATGAAAATATAATACCTTCTAATTTCCAGTATAACAAAATAAATTTCATTTAATTCGAATTAATTATAATACATAAATATATTCATTTTAATCGCATTATCCGATTTATCAACTCCACTTAATATCAAACATTTTTCAAAACTTGGAAATACCTCATTTCTTTTTCACGTCTGTTAATTTCTTTTTCTCCTTTTTCCCAGTGTTCACTTGATATTAGCCAAATCACGCAGGACAATGTACAGATAATTTACGTGTCACCAACAGAATACTATGACTAAAAATAGTTCAATCACGTCAATAAAACGCGCTTTTAATCTTGACGCCGTTATTTAAACTTCAAATCACTTTTCCAGAAATAATTAACGGAACCAATGCAGTATTTCAAAAAGTCACATCCAAAACTTGTCTGCACGTTTTTTTGCATTTTTCATGTTATACATTTTAAACTGCTTTAAATGGAAATGCAAGTACGGTGCATATATATCAGTGTTAAAGTCATGCAAAAAACCACGACTAAATTGCAAATAGATATTTCGAATGTTACGATCAGTTATCTCAGACATCACATATGCAAAGTCGACTTTAGATTTCTTCCTGACTATATGTAAAACAGATGTTATTGTAATAGGCATACGTTTCAAAGTGTCATACTTACGGAACGCATTCTAACATGATTGGTTTATCTAAAAATAGTACTCTAACTGTTTCATCCGGATGTATATAATTGTAATCTCGATAAATAAAGCACGCAATCTTAATACTCGTTAAAGAACAACTTCATTCAATTAACTAATAATTGCCTCTTCAATCAATTCCTTTCATTTCCTTACTTTTATGTCTCTCGATATAAAATGCAACATTTCATAATCTAAAGCTTTATTTACCCAACTAAAGATTTCATTGCAATATTCTCTACAAATGCATTCAAATTCATTACAAACGACTTTATTTCATGGCTTTTAGCTTAACATAATACGACAAAACGATGAATGATCAGAAATGATCCACATGCGGTAATAACATTACACCGAATGAAACGTCGGAAATAGCGAGACAAGAGGCAAAAACGTGGTGGAAAAAGGCTCGAGGGTGCTTTGGCAAAACACGCAACAAAAAAACCAAAAAAAAGGAAAAAAGATCATACAACAACGCCGCGGGGGCACCGCAATGTTTTTTCGTCCAATTTTGCCAGCAAACAGGACTATTATAGATTTGTTGGCGTGCCCTCATCAATTTATAATGAGAGCGAGATCTTTTGTACCGACAAAATGGACGTCCGTCCGGTTCGGTTTCTTCATTCTGTCTCTCTTGGCGTTTGTTTTTCCGCCCCCTCCCCCTCGCTTTTCCTCATCCCGTGGAAAGAAGCACGCAGCAGCCATCAAATATCAAGAGACCATTATTACTACAACAAGTCGCTTCGTTATTATTATCATTACTGTGCATCCAAGCCGCGTTTCATTATATTTCCTTCTTTCTCTTTACCTCCTTCTTTCAATTTTCAACCAAAAATTGCATACCTTCTATCTTTATTATCAACTAGCTATTCAATTGGCTCAAGATCTCGTAACGCTCAACTTTGTCTTTAAGCTTTTCTTTTTTTTAATACCATCTATAAAACTGCGGAATTTCTTCATTAATTTCTTTTTAATATATTTTATAATCATTTTAATATAATGTAATTAGTTTTGTTAGTTTTATTAGTTTTATTAGTTTTTTTTAGTTTTCTTAGTTTTATTAATGTTTTCAGTTTTTTTATTTTTCTTAATTTTCTTAGTTTTCTTAGCTTACTGAATTTTGTTAGATTTCTTGGTTTTGTTAGATTTCATAATTTTCTCAGTTATCTTAGTTTCCTGAATTTACTAGTTTTCTTAGTATTGTAAACTAAGTCTTGTTATTTTTACTAATTTTTTTAGTGTAGTAGACATCTATTGACATTAAAAAATTAAAGTTGAATCTATTAAAAATATTTAAAATCTGTTAAATAATAAACTTCTTCAGAATATGTTTAACATTTCTACCCTTTAACTCAACATAACTCGTCTCTTGGAAAATACACGACTTCGCTTTTTGTTCGGCAGTTAAATTAAAAGGTGCTCCAATTTCAACCTTTTACATTTTATTCGAAAATTGACCTTCAAGACCTTAATGTCGAATCATTTTCAAGTTCAAGCCACTTGCCATTAAACGTAGCATCCCTATTCAGCATAATATAAAAGAAATACTTGAATTGTATCAGTCAGTTACTTCATTAATTAGCAGTACGAAAGTTTAATGCAAAGAATTGTTGGATTGCGTAAAATTAAATTAATATTTTGGTAAAAAGGATCAAGTTACTCTGTTATTGACACAGCATTTGATATTCTAATTCCGAATATTATGTTACATATAATATGATTCCGTGGATTGTAAAATCTATATGATGAAATATGAGGAATACGCTAAAGTACTAATTCTATTAACACCAACGAACGAACCAAATTTCATTACTACCCTAATGCCACTGCAAGGGATTCGGACGCATGTTCGACAAATTTTACATTTTATTATCAATTTAATCACAGAATTTTAAAACGTATAACAATTTTGCAAACTTAAAATTTGTCTATTTTTTGGTAGTCTTGTGAGTTGTCTTAGTTTTCTTAGATTTTATAGTTTGCTTACTTTTAAATTTTCTTATTTTTTCTTAGTTTTATTCATTTTGTTCTTATTTTTTTTTAATTTTCTTAGTTTAGTCAGTTTTATTAGTTTTGTTAATTTTTCTTATTTCGATTTCTTTTAGTTTTGTTAGTTTTCTTAGTTCTGTTAGTTTTATAAATTTGCTTAGTTTCGTTAGTTTTCTAAATTTGCTTAGTTTTCTTAGTTTAATGATTTTTATTAGTTTTCTTAATTTCCTTAGTTTTCTTAATTTGCTTATTATTCTAAACCAAATTTTGTTACATTCTCAACTTACTCTATTGTATAATATCATTTCCCAAAAGAATCCTTTGAGAGATAAATTATAATAGCTAATTAAGTCAAATAATAGGCACATTTAATCTCCATCGCATATCTACATAATCGTCATTACGACCAGGTCATGAATATAAACGCTGAAAATTTGATTAATCTGGGTTTTCCGGGGAGTTAACTAAGCAACATCGTTGTGTGAAACTTGTTCCATACGACATGTTTGTTGAAGCAATAGTGAGCGAAGTAGCTGCGGAAAGCGCTTCTCGAAATATAACCAGTGACGTTCTCGAGAGGCGAGTCGTTTTCTCCTCCTTCTTCTTCTTCGGACACATCTCTTGCAAGCGAAGCCAACCCCTTTATCGTTTTTGGCCGGCTGCTTTTCAAGCCTGCAGCGCGTAACATCCGGTGCATGCCATCCCCTTGCACCACTATCGCTCGCTTTTGTCTGGCCTTTATGGCCAATGCGGCCATTCTGCGAATGGTCATTCAGCTTCTAACATCTTTGTTTGATCGTATTATGCCTTGCTCTCTCCTAACGTCCTACTACACTTTTTACATCTTTACATTGCAATTAAGATCTCCGTGTTTACGCTTTAAACTTTCAATCACCTGTTTGATTATGATATTACTTTTTTCTGACTTGTTTGGAAAACATCAATTTTATATTACTCTTTAAAGACATTTTATTTTTCACAAAGTTACAAGTACCTAAGTAGAAATTGTAATCGGGCTGAAATGTGGTTCTTATGTGGCCAACTGATATCGTCCCAATAGGTTATGTAAAAATATAAAAAATGTCATTCCAATTACCAAAAGATTTAAACTTCAGCATTAAATTGAAAATCAAATTTGCACTAACATTTTCAATTCCATGATAAAATAAATTATCTTCATGTTAAATCTCATTCAAGAAGTAATTAATCTTTTTTTCTTTTTCCAACTAAAAAAAAATGTGAACGAAGAAAAAAGGATATAGTTTTTACAACTAATTTCGTGCTTCTCAAGCCAATATGTCCCAAACAGACATTAAACTCTGGAAATCGACAATCTGATTGACCCAAATATCACAAACGCTATTGATTTAAAGTTCAGCGGAAAAGATTAAACACATCTAGTTTTACCGATTTACCCAGTGAAGGAGCATAACAAAGTTACAGAGTATTATAACTTCAAGTTTAGAAAGTCAAGGCAAATTTTAATTAGTAAACTAAATTAGAGAACGAACGCAGAAAAAAAATCTATAATCTCCATTTACAAGAATCCTCAAATTGTTGGAAAATGAAAATATGTAACTTGACATAAATGTTCTATGAACTAAAATCGGCTTATACGACGGGGCCGGGCAAAGTTTGGCCGGGAAATCTGGTAAAACGAGCGAGGAGAGAAGTTAAGCGAAATAACAGTAGAACCAAAACTCGATTGGCGCGCATATTAGAGTCGACCTATTTCGAAAGTTGCCGACGAGTATGTGGACTTTGTCCTTTTTGAGTGTGCATACATGGCTCTTAATGTGCAGTAACCATTCTGACATGACACGAAACCCAATAATAGTTCTTCTTTCGAAAAGCATGTTAACATTTGCAAACATCTTTAACTTTTCACGAAACATTTCCAAGCTTTTAACATACATAAAAACTCAACTTCGTAATATCAATTTTCAAATCAACTTTGTTAAACATAAAAGAAAACAAAATTCACATTTAAAGAAATAATTATTGGACAATAAGATTTTGACAATTTTGAACTTTTTATAAGAAAAATAATTGGTCAAAAATTAAATGTTGAATTCAATGCATAAAAGAATGAAATAAAACGTGAATATTATCGATGAATGAAAAAAAGGGTGAACGCATATGTCTGTACAGTTTTCTGAGAATGAAAAGTCTTGGGTTGAACCGAAGCATAAGAAAACTTTTGCGAAGTCTCGGCACGGCACGGCAATGTAATGACTTTCCATAAGAGGTACTTAAAACTAGCTGAACGCTGCCAACTGCGCGACCCTCCGCGCAAAATTAGACAATAAAGTACGAAGCTTCAGAATTTAATATCGCACGAAGGGTTGCCTCGTATCAATCAAGACTGACGCATAGACATCACGATTGTCTTTGCAGCGACAAAAGCCACTATTTAACCTTCAACTTTTTCAACAGACAAATTAGCTGTATCCATTTTCTTCAACCCAAAACATTGTTTCAAACTAAAGCATTTCTGAACCATTTATCCAGAAACCACCCTAATAGAAATTGAGAAGGGTTTGCCCAGTTAAAAATCAGGCCCTGGAATTATAAAGTCCGGGTTGGCCTTTCGAATATCAAGAATCAAGGTTAGGCTACAGCATGGTCACCTAGTCAAGGCCCTGATGAGGACACCCATGTTTTGAAAAAACTTTGAGAAATCCTTATGTGATCCAGTTCAAGTCCTTATTAGATAACCTCTAATAGAGTTGCAATAGGGCAAGCCATAGTATGGCCATGTCAACGCCCAACATTCATATTGTAGTCTGATTTAAAAATCAGGATGCCCTATTCGGGCCATATTTGGCCTTGATAAGGAAGCCCATGTTTTGAAAAACAGTTTGAGAAATTCCATTATGGCCCAGTTTAGGCCCTGATTAGGTAGTGAATAATAGGGTTGCAACAGGGCCAGCCATACTAGGGCCATATCATTATTGTGGAACATTCTATTTCATTTCTACTGGAGAATATAAGAAAAACTGGGTGGAAGATATGTTGGAAAGGAATCTCTAAGGTGAATTATACATAAGACAGTCTGAATTAGGTTCTCTAGATTTATGATCTGTGCGGAAAAAAGCGAGATCCGAGACACTTTTTCTATGTTCGATCCATCTAATGTCCGAAACTCGACGGAGTTCTTAAAGTGGCGAATTCTTCATTTGTCACTGAAGAGAGGACGAAAAGAACATCAAACGAACAATTTGTTCTGCCATTCATCGTAAGCTTTTCTCTAAAAGATTAACACTTTGCGCTGCAAATCCAACGGAAATTTACATCTTCGAAGTTAAAGTAAATGTTTTCCTAAAATGATTCTTTAATCATCGGTGTTAACCAAAGAGATATAAAATGACGTATTTTCTTCTTTGAGGTTTTGCATTCGTTTCACGATCTATTAACCAGCATAATTAACAACATCGCTTCCAATCAGTGTCCAGGTTAATCGATGCACCTTAACATGAATGAAAATGTATATTTCGGACGATTTTTTTTCTAAAAAACCAAATAATAGCTGTAAGTTAATCTTAAAAATAACTTAGTCGATCAATCAAAAAGCGATTTATCTTTTCACAAAATCCAAAATTTATTTGCACAAAATGATAAAAATGTTCATTTTTTTTAATAAACAAAAATTAACATTATAAATTGATAATGAGTATTACAAAAAGAATATATAAATATCTAGCATAAAACGTCAATAAAAGCATATAAAATGATCGTAAATAACTAATCAGTTTGTTCGCTTGAATTATTTATTATATATAAATGTTGCCTAGTCATTTGCGCAGGGAACCGTGAAACGTGCATGTTTGATTTAATTTCTGCAATATTGAGGAGAACGCGAAAAATGTGGTTATATTTCAACCCCCAAACTGCACTATAATTACATGAATCATGCGTTGCAATATTCCGTATGTTCTGACCAATAAAAGGACACGAAATATAATCCAAATTTATTTCACCAAAAATGATTCCCAACGGAATTAGAACTTTATTCAATTAATCTTAAGTATTTACTGCTTTTAATGATCCGTCAGCAAAAAATCATCAAATTTTGCTGCAAAAAACAGTAAAACAATTAAAATCATTTTTACATTTTTTAAATGAACTTTTACTATGTCTCTAATAAAAAGGATCATATATTGTTCATATATATATATGAAAATGCATGGTACTATATTACCATATATAATATACCATATATATTTGCATATTTCCCATATATAGACCATATATTAGCACTGTATTATCATTTTACAAAAGTAATCCATATATGGTCAATATATCGTCTTTATATAGTTCATATATGGTCTATATATATGACAATGTATGACCATATTTATGACTATATATATAACCATATATAATATACCATATACATTTGCATACTTACCATATGTGGTCCATATATGGTTAATATATAGTCTATATATAGTTCATATATCTTGCCATAAGATCCATATATGGTCCATATATGGTCAATATATTATCAATATATAATAAATATATGATTACTTCAATAATATATTGTTGATATATGTTTTATTTATGGACCATATAAGATCCTTTTTACTAGGGATGCTGCTATGAAAAACAGTAAATTTTCTGATTCTATGGTTATCAGTATACATCGAACAAATCAAGAACAGAAGTTACTTCTAAGCATCTAATAAAATCGATGAATCGAAGAAGCCTAATGAAGATGAAGATGAAGAGGTTGAAATAAAAAGAAGAATAGGAAGGAGCCGAAAAAAAGTGTGATTCCTCAACGCAGCCTGTGGCAAGATTAAATTGCTTACCCTCTATCGGCCCTAGAGAGATATCACCGTGCAAATAAATATCACAAAGAACCCTCTTCGTCCTCTTAATTTTATCGAGCTGATGAAATTTGTCCAGGATAAGTGTACTTATATCATCTGTAGTCGCCTGTAGCAAATTGCCAAAGATAATGTACCGTTTGTTTTAAGAAACAACGTTCGGGAGACAAAAATCAAATGATGATAACAATCACATTCTCCACCGCGACAAAAAACCATCAATTGCTCTGCCAAAAGTTATATGCTAATGGCATATATGAAATTGCTTTAATGGCGATCTATTATTGCGGTGTAGTTATTTTGATTCTTTTTTTTACATTTTTATATTTGTTTTACTTTTTCGAAATGTTTACATTATTTTTTGTAAAAAAAAATATCCATTTTAATAAAGTTTATTTATATATAATTTGTATGTATAAATGGAATATGAGTTTTTATTTGATTTATATTCATTGAATATAATAATCAATATCCAATATTATTTACTTTTAAGAGTAAATTTAAATTTAATTTGCCATTATGCGATACAATTAATAACAAAGACAGTTGTTTTTTTAATAAAAAAGTGGATGTTTATACTGCAGCAATACGAATTGTTTATTCAATATAAACTCTGTATAATTGAATTGCATTTATTGATTGTACAAAAACGAAATAATACATTAATTAACTGAATGGATTGATATAAATACATTTCAGTTTTGGTGCATATTTTTTCAAACAATTTTACATTCGTTGTAAAAATTATAACAAAAAAAAAGGTATACATTTTTTTATCGAAAATAGTCAAAATTTATTATTTTATTTATTATTATTGTATATATATAGTACAATTATATATAAATATAATATATATAATATAGTATATATCATTATTATATATTTATTATTCAAACAAACCAAATTTATTTTCAACCAAAAATTATTTCAACAATATTATTTGAAATCAAATCAATAACTTCCTTTTATAATTTATGTATTTTTTTATACAATTTAATTTTATATATAAGTAAATTCAAATTCAAAACGTGTCGATTTCATGTAAATTTAATTGTTGCTTAGAAAGCTGGCTATGACATATTTGTATGCTCGAATAAAAAAAAATCACATTGAAATAATATGTTTTACATAACAGCTATCAAGGAATTGGTCTTGTCTGAAATGGGTCGTACCTCTATCAAAACGTCAAATACAGCGATATACCATTAAAAGCAAATCTGGATGCTGCATAAAGGCACGGAAAATAGGGTGGCTCTTTATGTCTTTTCTCTTCGCCATTATATTGTTTAAAATTAAATCAGCCATTTTTGTAGTCAATCAAAACATTTTGAATATAAAACTAAGGGTATAGTATACCCACATAACATACCCTAAAATTCAGACCCACAATCTTTTATCAATTATTTCATTATCACACAATTTGTAAAATTATTTTTTAATTAAAAAGAATAAAAATTTGTACTATAGAAAATATTTGCAAACTGCAATTATTAAAAAAAATAATCGCAATGCACAAAGTGATGCATTTTTCCGGAACAGAAACTGTCATACGGAAGTACAGTATTATGATTGATAACACGACAAAAGCACTTTGCAAGAGACTTGTTTTCAATTCATTTACGAATCCAATTGATTAACCATGTTTTCAATTTCGTCCAATTTCTTCATACTTTTTTATTTATTAATTTGACCAATTCAACGATCAAAATTAATCGTCGTAATAAAACCGTAAGTTCGAAAAATTGAATATATATATATATAGTGCAAAGGTTTTAACTTAATTGAATTTGCAAATAATCTGAACGATGTACCAAAAAAGAGTTTATACAAAATAAAGCAATATTCCGAAAAATTGTCCTATCAGATAAACGGTGACTTCAATCAAATCAAATTTCATTAAAAGTACGCTTTGTTTGTTTATTTTAATCATCATTTTGATTGAATTTAAATTTCAATGGATTAAATTTAAATGATTAAATTTTATTTCGGTGTAATAATTGTTGCAAAATATTTCAGTTGTAACATACCAATTGCGAGATGTCAGTTTGAAGTAAAAAAATGAGTGACGTAAAAATTGTCTCTAAATTGGAAGAAACACGTTTTTCAAGAGCAAAAACACAAGGGCATTTTTAATAAGATTGTGGGATTGGAACAAAAAATACTTAGTTAATATCAAATGAACGACTGACGGCAACGAGTATAACCCGATGGACTCGTTAGACGAGACTGACGATGCGGTGCAACACCACGTGGGTTCATACTTCGCGCACTTAGCTGCCCCCCGCAATGCGCATGTTCAAACCAAGTTTTTTTGCGTTCCATTAATCTGCTTGAATGTTTATTAAAAACTATACAATTATGCGTTTTTAAATCCTAACAAATAATACTAAATTCATTATACCTTAATTTTCAATTTCAATGAGAATTTCGTTAAAAAGTTTGTATTAAAACTGTGAAATTGAAACAAAAAATGTAATCATAAAAGTAATTATAAATAATGTCAAATGATTCTTTTATGAAAGATTTAATGTAAATTACTTCTTTTTTATTTTGGAAAATGGGGTTGAATATGGTCCATATATGGTCCATATATGGTCAATATATGGTCTATACATAGTTTATATATGGTCGATATGTAGTCAATATATTATCTATATATAGTTCATATATGATCGATATATAGTCAATATATGGTCTATATATAATTCGGTATATTATTATTTTAGAAAAGTAATCCATATATGGCCAATATATGATCAATATATGATGGTCAATATATGGTCTATATATAGTTCATATATGAATTGATTGAATGTTGGAATGAATTTGAAAAATGTAATTTGGTTTGATTGAAATTTGCATTGAAAATAAAAATGAAAACACACAACATTGTAATTAAACATATTGTAGTACACTTCCGAGTACGGAAATTGCGCTTCCTGCATCCGAGGCATACGTTTGTAAATTGAGTATTTTACAACACCTGCTCACGAATGCCTGCAAGTCAACGGATTAGACATCATATAGATGCTCGCTACGAACAAATACGTTTCGGAACCATATGTCTCACTTCGAACTAATGACATTATGAAGAATATCATTTAATCATTTCATCTCAATATTCCATTTCAATTTGCGCAAAATTGTTCGCGTGGATAATTAATCATCGTTTTACTGTTAAATGTAAATTTAGACATATCTTTTTTTGTAGCTGAAATTTTAAATGTATGATTATTTGTGAGTTATAATAATTGCTTTATTAGATAGTCTGCAAAAAGTTGCATGTTTGAATTTCATTTCCATGAATCAATAAATTTCTCTTGTAATTACACGAGGGTGTAATTACCATGAAAATTAGTTGAAAAATGAACAGCTTTTCATGAATCTATGTACGCGGCTTATACTACAGATTGCAATTTGCAATTGAAATATCGTAACAAAATGAAAGGTGACGTTTAAATTTTGATGAACGATGATTTAATCAAGATTTGATGCAATTATTACAAATTTTTAAGTGAAGAATGAAGAATTTATTACTGTTTAATAATTAAACTTTAATCATTTAAAAAGTTTGAAGTAAAAATTGACGAATTTCAGTCCGAATAGAGAAAAAGAAGTCCCTACTAGATCCCAATTAAATCCCTACTAGATCCCTAATAGATCCCTACTAGATTTCTAATAGATCCCTAATAGATCCCTAATAAATCCCTAATAGATCCTTAATAGATCCCGAATAGATCCCTAATAAATCCCTAATAGATCACTAATAGATCTCTATTAGACCCCTCATAGATCCCTAATAGATCCTTAATAAATCCCTAATATATCTCTAATAAATCCCTATTACACCCCTATTAGATCCCTATTAGATTCCTTCTAGATCCCTAACAGATCTCCAGTAGATTCCTTCTAGATCCCTAGCAATATGCAACATTTTTCCAACTTAATTCGTAGTAAGGTTAGAAGAAAATCTGCATTTCTTTGAAACTATTTTCAGTTCATTTATAGTATTTAAAAAAGATGGTCCAAATTTTAAATTTTTGCAGAAATCAGTTGAGAAAATGAAACTGGAAAAAAATGAAGTGTATAATTTGCGTAAACAAAAGTTTCGGTGGAAAATTGAATTGTAAGTGGTTTTAGGTGAAAAAGTACAAAAAAAGGAAAAGTAGCTAATTATTAAGACTTGTTTGAATGGTTGTGTGGTGGGCATATCAGTTTTTGCCCGACCAAAGGTACCAAAAAGCGCTTCTCCCCAGCGTCGGCACAGCATTCATCATCAAGCAACCTGCACACGAAACGAGAAATCTCCGGCTGTCTCGAGCGTGTTAATTAGACGCGCTTTTGTTTCGGAAAGGAACCCGAATGAAGCAAATATGAATGATCCACTACTATTCTGCGCACCGTTGAGTCTTGAATCTTCATCCCTCGTTGCACTAACTTGCCGTCACCAAAGGGACAGTCTGTTATTCCTTATTAAAAACGTCACCAAGAACCATATATAGAGAGATCAAAAAATGTTTATTTTGCACCAATTAAAATAATCATATGACAATAAGACCGCCAAATTAAATATCCTCACACCTTTTTTCTTATTCAAAACACCAGTTTCCTATATAAAACAAAGTATTAACTTTAGCTGATTTCAATGTTTAAAATAAAAAAAAATAATAAAAAAATGTAGCTAATTTTGCAAAATATAATTTAAACAAATTTTTTTAATCATTTAGTATATTTGTAATTATGAATATTATTTTTTTCTATTTAAAGTCAATTATACCTAAAATTTTAATTTGTGAAATATTTTGATACAAATTATTTCATTTAAACTACATTTCAAATGTATTTCGCGATATAATACAAACTAGGGCAAGTGCTAATTTTTTTAGCACGTAGCCTAAAGCAAGAAGTTGGTTTTTTTTTTTATATTCTTACCATTAAAGCTAAGTCTTTCCACTGGGTAATGAAAGCTCTGATCTTCTTTAATTCTATTCTTATTTGATTGCAATGTTTTCATCTCAATTTTCATTTGTTCTATTTCTATGTCCAATTCAATGAAATCAACACAAAGTTGCATTAAACAATATTCTTTCTTTATCCAAAATAATTATTAAAATAATATTGACAAAGTTTTTTCGTTTAAAGTTTCCTATAAATTTGCAAAATAATTTTGTGACTCAAGTGAAGTAACAATAAGTTATCCACCTACACGCAACTATTAAACGACAAAAGTCATTTTTGGAGCAGCGCTTTATCGCTCCATGAGTCCAAAAATACATCCAAGTGTAAGATATTGCGCAGAAATTAATGAAATAACATTAGTTATAAATATGAACTCATTAACATAAATAAAATATATTCACTCGCGTATAAGATGTGGTTTGTTGTATGTTTTAAAATGCCAAGCTTATGTGACATTAAATCGAGTGGCGTAAATAGCTGACCCGTTGGGTCGAAAGTATTCTTCAATAAATCGGACACAACCACGCTCGTTAAAACCTGTCTCAGTTGTCGTGAAGAACCAAACGCGTTACGAGTATTTTCGCTAACCGGCTTCCTCGCTGCTTTTCATGAAAGAAGAGTAACCAAGCGTATTAAGTGTCTCTCTGTTCTTTGGTCAAATTCAAATTGCCATGCAATTCAATTTAATTTAAATAATCATTTAAAAATTTTTTTATTTATTTACTTTTTTTTGAATATAGGAACAAAATTAAGATTAGGTTAACCTACAAAATATTATTAATGTTTTTTTAACTTTTTTTTTATTACATTTCAATTTATTTAGAAATAAATAAATTAAAAAATTATAATTATAATCTGAATAATAGTTTGTATATATATATATATATATGAATTGCAAATTAGCTCGCAGCTAACTTCACTCATAAAGAAACATTTTATGCAAACATTATAAACATAGTTATCGACCTCGGATAGATATCTTGATCATAATTCCAATATGGTGGTCGCATTTATATCGTTTACATTGTGCTTATTAAAAATATAAAATAATAATAAAATTTACTAGAATAGTGTTACTACATTCATGCTAGTAAATACAAAGGTTTCGTATTTTCCTGTGAGTGATTGGATCGAAGTAATATTTTGGCTGATATGAAAAACATTTTTAACCCAAAAAAAGGCCAATTGTCGTAAACGTGAAAACGCGCGGGAACAAAGTCAGAAAATGTTTTAGCTTGGTGAATAAAGTTTACTAAAGGTCGTGGAACTTGTCAAAGTGCTTTCCCGTCAGAGACAATAGAGACGGCTTGGAAGCCGATCATCGTCCTCAGCGGTGGCAATCACCAAGTGCTCTAAGCCTTTCAAGTTATATGCACTACGTGCCACTGGAACAATATACGTGGCTGGCAATATAGTAACCTTTTAGCGAAAAACAGCTGAAAAGCTCCCCCGTCAAACTTACTCGCGAATCAAGACGACTAGATTTTCCAAATATAACGACACGGAGTTATATACTCTCCGATATAAACAGAAAACTATCCAACAGTGATTGAAAGAAAAAGTTAAAAAAAAAGGATGGAACAATATTTAATCAAAAGTCAAAACAATTTTAAATATTGCATTTTTAGCTGGAATAAATGAATAAAAAAAGATGAGTTGAGAATAATAAAAGTGGTTCATTCAGAACAAACTGTGATATTAAAATAAGTCTAAAACGACTGGAAATTAATTGAAAAAAACTTTCCTGAGTGTCTTGGACCTGGAACGGTTTTGGAGGGACCGAAAATAGAGAAATATGGATGGAGAAGGTTTGAAGTATTTACACAGCAGAAAGACGAAGAGCAGCGGGGCTTATCACTACGTGAATAGGAACGTAAAGCCCGAATGTATTAGTTTTGAAGAGAAGAAGGAAACCAATGAGGACGAGCAATGTCGATATCTAACTTTTATACACGAAAGGACGACACGACGAGGGTCCGCGGGTTTTCGTGATATTACAAATTTCGAATATTCACGTTATCGATCGGACTTCGTACATGAGACATATAAATATGGACGTACATACGTTCAACATTTCTTACACAACACTGAGTAACTGAGCTTCTTTTGCTATTCTCGTAGGACCTTCTTATCTTATTGGACGCTGGCATCTCATATCGATATCACCGAATGCGGAAAAGAAACTAGTTTCAAAATAATCAGATGTATGATGTCGCTCGTACAGTCAATAAGAAATATTGTCACGACTATCTTTTGCATCAAAAGTTTGTTAGACGTTTCTCTGAATAAGAGACAGATGTGTTTCAACAAATGAAAATGTTATTTTCAAATGATTCAAGTCGTAACTTTTTGCTAATGCTAGACATAAATTTGTCGTAATGTAGATGTTTCTTCATTTCAACCGATGTTTGTAATTTCTTACAACACGTTTACCGTATAATCGAGCGTAATCGCTCGCTGGCGTGAGTTCAAAAAGGAGCCCATAAAAAGGGTGCAATGTGTCGGGACATATTTCGCGAAATAAATTACAACTTTTGAATACACAAAACGCGATAGCCATCTTAGTTTTACGAAAATATATTTTGCTTCTTTTTTCTTTCTTTCCTTCTTTCTCTGGCGCTCGTGAAATTTCCACAGCTCACCATAAAGAAACCTGTGACAAGTCCAGCTTCCGTTTTCATCTTCATTCATTCGTTCTTACTCCTCCTTCCAATCAACAAACTCACCCTTACAAAAGAACGCGCACCCCGTGCCATAGCTTTTCACAGCGGGACATGATATATTCGACTTGATGCCATGAAAATGATTATTATTATTATTATTGTCATCACAGTTATTACTATTATCATTATTATTTATTATTATATAACGTACGGAGAAAATGTCGAATAATACAGGAATTTAATAATGGAACGAATGAAAAGTAAAAGCATGTAAAGCATGTTTAAAAAAATTTCATTAACTCGACTCTATTACTAAAATGTCACAGAGATCAAATTATAGCAAACTTTAAGGTAACATTTATAAATTTACTTTAAAAAAAAAGATTGCACAAAAATCTTTTAACCAATTTAAGAATAAGAAAAGAAAAAGTTTATTTATGCAAAATACACATTTTGTATTCATATCTGAAATACAATTCTGTTACAGAACGATACAAGAAAGAGCAGTTAATGGATATAATCAATCGCCAAGTAGTACAAAGTTGAATCCAAGTCGGAGTCATGAAAACCTTTTTAACGTTCAAAATTCGGTCATATAATTATGATTATGACGAAAGTTTTGTATTTAACGACAAAATACTCGTCTCAGGTCGATGTTTCATATGTACAAGAAGAAATCCGAACTTCAATACGTCCCATATTTTGTTGCGAGAAAGATTGCTCACTATCCGTAATGGCTTTTATCGACATTTGTATGAACGAGAAAAAAAAAAATAAAAATTGTGAAAACCAAAATATACTCCATACATATTGCAGGTATTTTAAACTACGTATTCCACTTTTTTCTAACAATCCCAAATTAAAAATTGTTATTTTTAGTGTTTTGATTAAAACTGTTTAAGATATCGAATTGGCTGAGTTGACCAAAAGACAACGCTGGACGTCAAGAATATCCTTCAGACATCGTCTTGTGATATTTGCAGTTCGGCAGTTGAACTTTGGCTGTTCCTACTTTAATATCCTGTCATTGCTTCTGACAAACATGAAAGAAGAGACAAGCTAAGGCAATGTAACATAGACGAAACGACTAACTCCGTTTGAAAGCACCGAGCCTCTCGATAGCAAATTACATCGTGCTTTTGCTTATATACTTCCGTCTCTTTTTGTGCAAAGAAGTTGCAGATGCTACTTGGGAAATAATCCACGCAATTGGAGCGGAAACATTTTACCTCTTTCTTCCGCTAAAAGATTCGCCCAAGTTAATTTAGATTTTAGCATCATTGCAAAACTTACCATATTATAATATTATTATGATTATTCATTCATATTATCAAACATTTCAACATTCAAAATGCCGACATTCAATGTTACATATTTTACTTTAAAACATCTCAGAAGCATTAACGAGAGACGTTAAATGTAGACGTTTATCGTTTCAAAAGAAGTTGTTGAAATTACAGAATTATTTATTTTATGCTTAAAAGTTTAGCCAAAGTAGGCTATATTTGTTTTGCAATAAGTAATTTGAGTTAATAAGAAATAAATAAGAAGTTGATATGAAATATATATAATAACACGAAAATATATCGAAATTTCCGTCGATTAGAACACTTTTGCATCAATTGTACTCATGAGAGCAATATAAAAGTACGAAACAGATAAGTTGCAATAGTCTCTCGTTTACCGTTCCGATAAAACAGTCCGTTTAAGTACATAACGGGCCACACCTTGAAAGCACACGGGAAAATAGGAACAAGGAAACCAACCCCGGCGGAACACACAAAAGTCTCTTCTCCTAGTTTTGGTTTTCGTAACGGAAGTGCTGTCTCGACGGATTGAAAGCTCACGTATAACTTTTCTGACATCGCGAAAACGCAAAGCGAAACTTTGCTTTATGCGAAAAGACTTTCTCTGCGGCTCTTTTTTCACACGCAGGATTTTATAACTGTTTTGCAATTTCGTCGAATAAATTTTATTTCAAAATTGACTTTGATTAATTAAAGTTTGATCAATGTTTTGCATCACTTTTCATTTAGATACATTTATTTCAATTTGTTTAATAAATATGATATTCAGTTTTGTTTAAAAAAAAACGTTGAACTTTGTATGCAATTTCGATGTGTTAGAAGATGATGAATTCAGATAATGAACACCTTTTAATAAGAAATTAAAATGTCGCGTACTCATTTTCACTGACTGACGTTAATTTGTGCAGCGAAATCTGCATTTTCAATGCTAACGAATTCTTCGTCGGTTTTATACCTCTTTGTCGGCATTTTTCATGCGTCAAATGTATTTATCCTCCCTATCGAGAATCATCCAGTTTTTTTTGTCCCTACTTCCTTTTTTTGCACACTTTTTTGTACTTTCATTCGTTCTTCAGTACTTTTCCAAGCTCTTAATAGCATTAGGAGTTTACAGTCGCGCGTTCAGCTTTTTCTTCCTATTCGGAGATTCATCGTAATATATGAACGTAATATCTGCAGATACCTTTTATCATGCACATATATGCATGTCCGTTTCATCGTACTACTTTTCATCACTGTCTTGATTCATACGTTGCGAGAAATTTAATAGGAATAATTAATTATTTAATATGATTGATATGAATATTTACTATAAATAATAGTAACTTTGAAACTTAAAGAAAAATGTTTGGTTTGTTTACTTGACAATTTCTAAATAAATAGAAATGCATTTATTTTGTTAACACTAAAATTAAAAATTAAATATTTCGCAATTAAACAGTGACATCAATCTTACATCTGATACTTGAGTAAGTAAAATAAAGGTGAAAAAGAGAAAAAAGATAGACAGATAGTCTTGAATAAATAAATCAACCAAAACTTGAGTTCCAGAAACAAGTGTCAAGTCACTTGTGTATTGCTATTAATGCAAATAGATATTCTCAAGACGATAAAGAATGTAGTTATTGGATTTTTTTGTTCGATCGAATTGCATTCCTCCGTGATTCAAACCTCCGACTACTCGTCTTCATGTATTCCAAATACGCAATCAGATTCTCTCTTCCTTCACTGCTGACTTATATAACATCGATTTTAACGACGTGTATGCATATCGATATTTAAAACATCAGCATACCATACTTTTCAGTTATAAATACAGTATGCTACAAAAGTATGGCAAACTGTCACATTTTTGATTCGTTACGAAATATTTTAAAAATATAATATCAAGTGTACAAAATTGTCACTTAAATTAAAGTAATAATAAAAACTAATACAAAATATATATCTATATATTTTTTATTAGTTTTAGAATTATAATTAAAAAAAAAACAAAAATATTAATAAAAAAAACTTACTCTTAAGGATTCCAATTGTGAACGAACAAATTCCACACGATACTCTGGACTGGAAACAGGAAATGAACCCATATACTGAAAATATAAACAAATCATATTTTATAATATTGCATCAGTTTTATGAATAAAGTGATAAAAAGTGTATTTGAATTTTAACCAACTTCTAATAATAAACAAATGTAGTAAATAAAAAATTATGAATAATGAAATTATATATTGTTGTATTACGAATCATCGAACATTTATTTCTTTTATTATACCTGTTTAACTATATAGTCACCTGATTATCAGATATCACTAATAGTCACGTGATTAACTTTCGGATACAACTTATTATATAACTTAACCATGACATTTTAACACCCAAAAATACATTGAAAATACTCGAAATCGGTGACCGTTGTTGAGCGTATGAATCAGTAGCGCCCAAGAATTTATGTTGGTTGGAATGTTTCTGGCTAACGCACCGTGTCGTCCTGCTTTTCAGCGAAACATTGATTGGCACACGGGTCATGAATTTATTTTGTATTCAAATATAAAATAAAATAATTGTTTTTTAACTATAAATTAATACAACTTATTACACTCGAGCTATGGCAAATGAATGTATCTGATCACATACAAATTAAATTCGAACATACCCGAACACATCCGAAATAAATCGGAACATTCCCGAATACACCCGAAGTGAATCTAAACATATCCATATAAAAAAAAAGAACGTAATTTTTTACGTAATAAATCACAAAATAAATTACTTCATAATATATTACAAATATTATATATTATGAACAATATTAGTCTTTTTTTAATTAAATATCATAATTTAAAAAATTTGAGAGATAATATGGCGCCTTTTTGCAATCAAAAAATCTTATGTTAATACAAATGTTGCAGTCAACTTATATTATATACTTCTGAATTCAACTTACTTACGAGAAACGAAGCGCCATCTTGCGGCGATTTTTTTTGCGACAACCGTATTAAAAGGTGAATAATTCAAATACGCTATTTTCAAATCTCCGAAAACAATGTATTCAACAAAGAGATATACTCTTATGTTTACATATAATGTAAACAAAGATAAATGAACGTATGAAAATTGCGTATAGCAGCACATTGTTAGTAATCTAAACATTAGTAATTTTTGTATCCAAAATCCAAAATCCAATTTTGGATTTTGGATACCTTGGAATCTTATCGATTCGATAATCGATAAGATAA
Source organism: Gryon sp. ZL-2020 (assembly GCA_022817425.1). NCBI lineage: Eukaryota > Metazoa > Arthropoda > Insecta > Hymenoptera > Scelionidae > Gryon > Gryon sp. ZL-2020. The sequence goes on along the minus strand of JABFPJ010000089.1, from coordinate 19,593 downwards.
ATTATGGTTAAGGCGCCAAAATTTGAATGTACTTTTATAAAAGAAATATAAATACGTTTAGCAACGTACCCGGAGGACGCACTCCACTTTTTTTTGTAAAGTAAAATTTTAAGTAAAGTTTGCAGCAAAACATTTATACTGCAAACTGGCGAGATGCGTTACTTAGAAACGTTCCAACAAAATTTCATGGATGCCACTGTTTTATGTTCGCTGCCCAACCGCCACCGACTTCGAGTATTTTTCATTGTACAGATTCAATCAAACTGCAAAAATAAAATTAATTCCGAATAAAAATTTATTTATGCTTTAGTCACATTAAACATAACAAAAAGTCTTTGTTACCACTTATTTAAAATAATTTTAGAATAAAAGATAATGTATTTCTAAACGAAAAGTAATTGTAAATATTTGTATCCATATTTAATTTTTAATACAAATAATTGTATAAACATTATATTTATGTAATCAATATAATTTGTTTGTCTAATTTTTACATTTTCTAAGTTTGTTGTTGTCGTTCGGATTTTGGAATCAAAAAGTTTGACAATGTTTGTCGCAATTCCGAGAATTGGCGGGAGCCAGTCAGTCACAGTCACAAGGAATCTCACGATACGTTTTACTTCAAAAAACGTATCATTACGTATTTTACAAAAAAATATAAACAAAATTATTTTTATTTTAAATATATATTTATATTTAAGAAAATATAAATATATTTTTATTTATTAATAAATAAATAAAAATAAATATTATAATAAAATATAAAATTTTATAATAATAACAAAAGAACTTTTTATCGTTAAACAAACATTTATATAATTATTCATAACTAAACAACACAATACCAAGTAACTTAATCATAATAAGATAAATGATTTTTTCCCATCAAATAAAACAAAATTCACATTCGATGATTATAATCTCGAGGTATTTTATAGACACTACCACAAGTATCCTTTTTACTATATAGCTTCGAAGACAAACCAGTACAAAATATTAATGATCGACATCCATTAACATATATAACAGTACAGGATACGATATATCAGCGAAACAAACTTTTGTTTCGCTAAAAATACGAATAATACAGTTAAAAAGCTATAAATTGTCCACTTTTTATACCGACTGTACGCCAATAAAAATGGCAAATTTATTGTAACAAAAAGTTGTTTCTACAACTAACCATCAATTTCAACAAAAACAATGCTATCGTAAGATTAAATAAAATATATTCAATTAACTTTTTATTAAAAACTCAACTAATTAAAATTTCAATAAACCTAAATATGTATTATTAAAAATAAAAAAAAAAAATGTTCCATCGATTTTAAATGTCAAATTACCGAAACTTTTTTCTGTTCTAGAATGTTATATTTTGAAAAATGAAAAATAAAAGTATTCCATCTACCAGGAAATTATAGATATATCTCAGTAATATGTTGTTAACAAGCTAGTACATTTATTATCAATAATGGTTGTGAGTAAATTGCAGAAACATACCTTAGCTGCAATCAGCCGACGAGCTTTCGGAGAAGGCTGTGCCATAATAAGCAGACATCACTTTTGTGCAAACTGTTACATTGACTCATATGAAAGTACGTTTGGTCGAAAATGCACGAAAACTTATAAAATAAATATTTCACACAACCAACAAAACTCAAACAAACCCGTAACCAAAATCGCAATTAAATACAAACAATGAATTGCAACAAAAATATTTGAGTAAGTATTTAAAAATTAATTAACTAAATTAACAACTGCATTATTTAACCACTTTATGAATGTATCTGCTGCACAGAATGACCGGTTTGATCGAACAAAGAAACGCAATCACTGTTAACATCATCTTCCACCAAAATCTCAAGTGGTTTTAACGAATGGAATTCAAAAAATGCGCCAAGTTCCAGTGTCCCGAAGACCCGTCTCTGTAAACATTTCCATCGTCACTGTATGTCCCGATAAAATGTGTGAGTTATATTTACAGTAAGTAATTACAATAATCGCAACTTAATCACTTGGTTCACTGTTTTGCTTGCAGCGACGTTTGACGGTTCACAAGTATCCATTGTTGATGTACACTTGGCCAAAAAATATCTGTGGATCGTGAGTTGGATCCAACGTGGGTTGGCGATTGTCCTTGTTTCTTTCGTCTCCTTCCCTCGCGGAAGTGTGCTGATCACGTGCGCAGACACGCGAGAGCAAACAACTTCCGGAATAATCGAGCGCTACCATCGAAGGGGACAATCACAAGGTCTACCCATAATCCCTGGGTCTGGGCGAAAAAAATGATGGTCCAATAAGAAGAACAAGTCAGCGGAAGATTGAAAGACAGAAGGCAAAAGAGGAGAAAAGGAGAAACGAGAGTTCGGCCAAGTGGTTTAGAAGACACTGTCTTCTTTTCTCCATCAACGCTGAGCCACGGCTGCCGCGACGTTAACATGTATGGTATATCCCGATATACGGTATAGCGTGTGCGTATCTTTTCTCCGCATGGAGCCCGCAAGCCGGACCGTACTTCTGGTCCCCAAGACGGGATGCAGCTGCGAACCGGTTATAGTATAGTTTCATCGGACGACCTTACAGCGCTCCCTAAAAGTGCGTCCGACATCTACGCCCGAGAAAAAGAGAAATGAAAGGCCAAAGCGAGGAGAAGGAGCAACTGCTGAAGAAGGAGGGACGCAGAAATTTAAAGAAGAAGAGGAGAGTAACAAGCAGAGGGCAAATGACCGAGAGAACGGCCCGGGAAGGGGCACTTTATTATTATTTCTTTTTTTCTTCTTTTCTTTTCTTTTTGAGAGAAATTACCGATATGCCATCGTCCGACACTGATGGACCGATGTCTGCCATTCGTTAGGTTAATCATCGTCTTCATTATACGTGTAATCAGAACCAAACTTTGCTGTCTCACTTAGAAATTGTGTAATAACGCTAATGCGACAGGACTGCGAATTTCTTTTTTTATATTATAAATTATCTGTAAAAAAAGTTAGAGACTTTTTACTTGGAGAATGTACAAATACATTTGAATGTAAGAAGAAGAATAATGTATGCGTTTATTAGAAACTCTTTGATTTATTCAAACAAAACGATGTTTCACATATTTCTGCATTATTGTAATTTTACATAGTTTAGTACAAAATTCTCTCGTATCAAATAACACTTAGAGTCTATTATTAATTTATACTTAAAATATTTGTTCAATGCACTTATAAGTTATATGTAGTAATTACATTCATTCAAAATACGCTCTTTTAACAAATCATTAATAGAGATCCTGACTTGTATACATAGAAAATATGTCATTTTCAATTAGACTCATATTCATACATCGTACATAATTAATCATTTGTATAACTTTCACATAAACTTCATGCAATTAGATTTTGTAATAAAAAAGAAGTAACTTGTCAAAAATAAGAAACAATATTTTACAAACATCTTGAATGAAGTATTCTTTACATCTAAATTGTTATACGCTTTGATAGAAGCAAAGAACGAAATTTCAATGCACAAAGAGAATATACATTTACCGTTTGTTCACTGTTTAGTCACTGTCGTCTGTATTTTTTGGCGCACGAGTTAAGGATCGTCGAACGTCTTCATCAGATCCATATATAACATCTTCATCTGAATCGTTAATCATCGAAAACGCTGGATTATCCTTGGTAATCGTTGTGTCTGAGAAAAAAAGTGAATAATTTAACACATCGATACACAATTATTCGAAATCGATAGCCGTCGCATTCGTATACATTAGCAATCATTAAACTTGATTTGATGCCTTTTTAACATAAAACGATATGAAAATGACATTTATATAAACATAACTTAAAATTCATTATTTCATAATTCATCAACTTATAGTCAAATAGATAATAAATTAATTATTATTTAATTTTCCTTGTTAAGCAACTTACGTTGTCCATAAACTTTTTGTTCTCCAGGAGCGTAAACATATGCCATAGTGTACAAATAAAAATTCAGCAACCCATAAAGAGCCATAAACTGAGCCGAGGTGTGATAATAAGTGGACAAACGTGATGCAAAGCTGTCTTCGAGAACGCCAGCACCAAACTGTCTAGCGGTCACTAATGCGCAAACGCCAATAACTACGATTCCAAATATCGTTAAGAACCTTAATCTTAAATCTGGAAGAAACATATAATCAGTCTTAAAATTGAATTTTATTTCGTATAATAAAAAGTCATTCATTGGTCAAAAATTACCAAAAAATGGCATTGATCGCAATTCACTGTAGGCTCGAAGAATCAGCAACAAAAGATAAGCGATGTAAACTCCTCCGACAGTAAAGAAGAATGCCTTGAATCCCTTTAATGGAACATCAAAATTAATTACAATTTATTTCACAATGCAATGCTCGTCATTTGATATATAATTAATAATTAAATAAATTACATTATAATCAAACGTGTCAAGCATGTAATTATACGTTGGATCCTCGAGTTCTGTGCGTCTTAACCATGTTGCTAATGTGAGTGCCGCAATCCATAATAATCCGACCACAATTATTTTTGGCAAATAAAATGTAAGAATTCGTCGCTCATTCTGTAAAACAAAATTGTACCGAGTTATTCTTATGATTAAGTTTATTATAATAATTAATAGCGTTACATATCATCTTGTCAGAATTAATGCAGTTAAATTTGTTTTCGTGTAAGAGTTGTAATTGTACAAGAAAAATGCATGAGAAAGTAAATTAATTTTTATAGATTAATGTTACAAATGTTGAAATGTATTTTGTATTAACAAACGGTCAATGTTAAGACGCGAAAAAAAGTATATTGTTAGTATTTACGATTTGTTAATTTCACCATAAAGCTTTAACTGATTTTTATGGTACCTGTCTTAAACCGTGATAAACACACAGCCAGAACATTAAAATAGCACATAAAAAGGTCGTTTGTAAAATCGCATCCAACATTCCTGGTACCCATGAATTTATAAGGAATATCGTTGGAAATAGTGGATCTGGAAAAAAATATTTCCTTTGTTTCAATAATAATGATTTGTAATTAAATTTAAAAATTTTCAATTAAAAAATCATATAAAAAATTAGAAAAAAATAATAATAAGAATAACTTTAACTAAATTTCAGTCAACTTACTATTGTACAAAATAAGTAGAGGTAACAGTACAGAAACCCATTTCTGTTCAATCGACCAATCATGTACAGGATATTTTCGTAACGAATGTCCAAACCAACACTGCAATACAGTTTTATGGATATTATTACTGTTCTTTGATTTTTTTCTATCTTTAAATTAAATATTACGAGGAAGTTTATATCAAAGTACTCACCGTTACAACGAAGGCTGATATCAAAAATATTAATCTGAACCATATTTCAATTTGCGTAAATGCGGGATTATAATTTTTAAACTGGAAGAAACGTGTTATTTTATTTAAATTGAAAATGTTAAGTCGAAGTTAGATGGATTAATTATGCGAATATGTAGTAATGCTTACTAACATAGAATTTAAGTTCTCGAATAGTGTATCGTTGATGGAAGCCCTCTAAGCCATGGAATCTGACGGTTATAATGTAACGATTGTAATCGAGGTAGCCCAAATGGGCTACAACAAACTCTTCGCACACTTGTCGTTCGCATTTTAAATGCCTTGTCCTGTTTTAAATAAACAAACGATATTTAAACAATTACATTATTCAATGAATAAACTCTTTTTTAGCTAATTTAATATTAACTTTCTGATTATGGGATCACAGTGTTTCATAAATAAAATGTTTGCACAATTTTGTTACTTCATTTCATGAATATAAAAAAGTATAATAAATCATAAAATGTGTTGTATTTAATCCTAAAATCATTTTTCGTCATATTACATATTATTTCATTATGCATCTTTATTTTTATGAAACGCAATGATTTAGTCAGAGATACCTTACCTATTATGACTACTTGCTAATGTTAAAACTGGAACTAATTTTTTGTCAGCTATGCCATCGATGGAAACACTCACTTGGAAACTTTTATCATATCTTTCGTCTGAAATTATAAATTTCTTTGGATGAAGTGCATTTATTAATATTAATAAATTAATAATATTTCTTTTTTTTTTATTTTATGAAATACGAGATATTTAAAATTGATTATTTGTTACCATCGCTATTTAAAGTTGACAATTTAGCAATGACCCAAAGTTGCTGACAATACGTCGACATTTTGGGAGTCTTCATTATAAATGGACCAGTGGCTATATCACTTCCGTTTAAATGAGCCTCTTCTTTTGTTGTGGACGTTATTGGCGGACCTGAAAAAAAAAAATTTTTATCTTGAAAAATGAAATCAAACATATTTTTTAACAAAAATTATACATTTTCTATAAATATAGGAATAATTTTGTTGTAATTATTAAACATTTTATAACATAAAACTGTACAAAATTAATAAAATTCCAACAAAAATGAATGTCTACAAATTTAAAACAACATTTAAAAAATAGCTGTAATATTATTAACGAAAAACATTTCACGACAAAATTATTAAGAAAGTTGAAACCGCAAAAATAAGAAAATGACGAAAACAAATTGTAAGTCATTTACATATTTACGTAACGTTGTATAACAAATTTCTGACTTATGTCCTTTAGGATTTTTAATAATAATTTTAATTAATCAACATTACTTCAAAAATAATGTTAATTACTGACGTTAATCTCTCGTTTTATATGAATATTTAAGTTTAAATAATTATCATTATAAATGATTGTGTAATTCACCTGCAAGTCCAATAAACACAGCCAATCCAAAACAAGCAAAAAATGCTATGAATACCATAACAAATTCCCTTTTATGCATGGAATAAAGTCTCATCTGAACTGACCTAAAGAAGAAAATTATTTTATTTACTAGATATAACATATATAAACTAATTTTTTAAATTTAATTTTTTGTTATTTAACTTTAACTGTTTATTTAGTTAATTTATTAATTAAAATTTCGTTTATTTAAATATTGAATATAATCAAAAATATACCTTTCACATCGGTCATGATGATATGCTGGTGCAATATATTTGTTAAATTCACTAAACAAGTCGCTGCACTGAGACAAAGCATTTCTAACTTTTAAATTCCACCCAGCAGTAGGAAGATGATAAGAATATCCTAAATTAGAGTTATCCATTTTCATCGTTTCATATATCTATGATTACCTAAAAACTGCACAAAAATTAATTCACATTTCAACATAAAATCACGAAAATAACAATGCAATATATAATTGAAAAAAATAACAGAAAAATTACTTTTAATTATTTTGGCAGAAATTGATTATGTTAATGTAACAAACACGCATAAACAAACAATATAAGATGCTAATTTTGATTTGTTACTTACCTTCAGTCTAATATATATTTTGAAACGATTGATTAAAATAAAAATTTGAATTAAACAGAAGTTAAACTATCATAATTAAGTGATAAGTTGTTAAAGATGCCTCGAAAAGTTAGAAAAATCTCGTGATCATGGAGGCAGACTAAAAATTGGAATAAAAGTGGCGTAAAACTACGGCGCACAACACTGTATGTCCAACAGCGCAGTTATCGATTTTCCCCTTGTTCTATCTCGAAACCAAGTCCTCGTGGTCTTTCAATCATCATTAAATTTTCTATAGTTGTTTTTTCGATTATTAAGTATTTTAGTAACTTTTTTAAATTCAATTTATTTTAAATTAACAATTAAATACATTGTTTAAAATTATAAATATTTAAGAATATGTTACTTTATTACTTTTTATAATTATAGAAACTATTTAATTATTTCAAGTTTTTATAATCCTTTGATGGAAATCTTAAAAATTGTTGCTTTCATTTGGAAATTGTTCTTTCACAACCAGAAAATCTTGTTTTCCAGTTTATCGATTAAAAAAGTTCACATTCAGATCATATTTTTTATCTTCTTCGAACTTTTAACTTTTTTACGGGTTTTGATTGTTTTATATTTCTCATTATAAAACGAAATAAACTCAAAGAAAAGTTAACTTCAAACAAAAGATCTGATAGTTCTATTAATTTTACAAAGATAACTTTGTTAAAGATTTATCCATTTTTCCTTTTTAGAAGATTGTATTTTGTTATAGCATTTTTCTGACGAATGATTTATGGATCTAAAGGATACTTTACTTTTAGAAAAATCGTATTTAAATACAAATAATTTTTAACTAAAGAAATAAAAACGTAATTTAATGAAGTAAAAAAAGAAGTCGTTTTAGAAAATTACTATATTCACTTTTATTTTATATATTTTTACATATTAGTTACAAAAATTATACTTAAGATACTAAGTTGAATAATATTAATAGAAGTATATACATTTTTAAATGTTTTTACAATTTTGCAAGACTAAAATTGTACTATTAAAATAATATTCTAACAAAAAAGACATTTTTCTCTCATTAGATATTTTTAATGACAAAATTGAAATATTAAAAACAAAATTTAGATTACAGAAAATGATACTTTCATCAAATTTTATTTTCAATTTTTTCTCTAAACTGAATATTAACAAATTTATGCATATGAATGCATAGAAGACGTCTTTTGTTAAAAAAAAAGCCAACAATCATTACAAATGTAATGAGATATTTACATCGAAACTTGTTCTTAATTTAATCCCAATATTTGATTTTTCCATCCCATCCAGCAGTTGCGATTCGCGAGGGTTCATGAGGATGCCATAAACTAGAAATGCAAACACCATCGTGTGCTTTCCACTTTTTGTACAATTTTGTAGTTTTCCAGTCCCAGACGTAACACTTTCCATCCGCATCGCCAGATACAAGATAACTGTAAATGAAAAGAAATCAATTAATATAACATAATTGTATAAAAAGTATAAGATTTATTTTTATTTTTAAATATTTATATTTCTTTATTTAAAAATTATTTATTCATTTATTTATTAAATGTATGCAAAATAATAATGCATATTTCACATACCTCATATCCGGTGAGAAATCTAATCCACAAGCATAACCAGCAACCATATGGCCCGTAAACGTTTTCTTACGATTCATTTTAAATCGATTTAAGGCTGAGAAAATGACAATTTTGTTATCCATGCTCTGACAAGCAAGCCACTTTTGATTCGGTGATAAAGTAACAGCTGGCATTGAATGCATTCGCGGATCTGCAATGTATTTCATATCCACTGGGATATCCCTGAAAATTAAAAAGAATATTTAAACAATTATTTCTCTTAAATGATATATAATTCTTTATTAATAAATAAAAATGTATTTGTACCATTCCCAAACTCTAAGACTCTTATCGTCAGATGTCGTCACAAATCGTCGATTTTCATCCACAAATGTGATTGTATTAACGGCTCCTAAATGTCTATCGTATTCCTGAATAATTTCTCCAGATCGAGTATCCCACTAAAAATATCATAAAGAATAAAATACATTTTACATATTTTATTATAAAAATATCTTTAATTTTTTTGATTTTTAATACCAAAATTTAACTCCTTGAAGAATACAAATAGTTGACTTACACAAATAATTTTCTTGTCACTTGTTCCAGCGACAAACAAGTGTTGCTTTTCAGGATCCGGATTGAACTTGACGCAGTAGGGAATCTTTCGACTCGTAAAACGACTGATACAGTCACCCGTTTCAGTGTCCCATAATTTGACGTAACGATCATAGCCCGCTGATAAAAATCTCTTTCCATCGTTATCGAAACTAACGTCTCTCACTGCTTGTCTGTGTCCATAATACGTTCTTACGCATCGTTTTTCTTTGTAAACTTCCCATAACTAAAACGAAACAACAATATTTATTAAATCATTGAATTAATAATAATATAAATTATTATATATATTACAAAAATTTTGAATACCTTAACTCTACAGTCCATACTCGCAGACAACATTAAGTGAGCAGTTTGTGGGAACCACCGAATTTGAGATATGCCCTTTGTATGGCCTTCCCAAGTATGAATATGCGACTTTGGTAAGAAACATCTTTCCGGCGGTGATTCGGATTTTAAATTCACACCAACATCTTGCGGTGCGTGTAAGAAAGATCTGCCTTGGTAATCCACACTATCTTTAACTGCAAAATAAAATGCAATTTTACTATAATATCATAATAACAAAATCAAAATAAGTGAATAAGAAGATTTTATCTTACTATGTAAAACAGTTTTTTCCTCGATAGGCTTCTCATCCACCTGCTTGCCTCTCTTATCTCGTTTCGCTAAAATTTCCTCAAGTTCCGCCGCTTCCTCTTCCGATGGTTTACTCACTTTCTTTTCGTCAACATACCCGCCCCATGGCCCCAAGAAACCAGTAATATCAGCAGGATCGTCGTTTCTTTTTCGTTTTCTTTTGTCCGCTTCTCTTAAAGGCGTTGTTTCAAACACGGTTTTACATCCCGACGACTCCGCACTTTCTATCGCTCCGATAATTACTTTCCCGTCGTCTGCACTGCCGCATACAGTTGGATCAAGTGCATATCCTAAAAAAGAGAAATATTTATAAATGTATATACTTTAAATTAGTTTATTAACATTAATTAGTTATATTTATTTATTTATTATTATTAGAAATTTAAATTAGTTCAAATAAATTAAATAGTTATTATTTATGAACAAATTATGAATTAAAACAATAATGCAATTTTACATTTTATTTCAATTATTTACTTAAAAAAATGTCAATTGTTATATTTTGGGATGATTCATTATATCATTAATGTAATTTAATTTGTCGTTTAAATGATCTGTTTAGAGTTAAAATAATTATTACCATAACTGGCAAAAGTTCTCCTTTGATTTTCAAATTGAAATTCACTAATATGCGCCTGTTCCACATAACCGGACAACATATTTTTGATCGCCTTTTGTTGTTGCGTTTTAAACGGATTTTCCGGTCCCAGTTCAGATGTAAAGAGTTCTTCATACTTGGGATTGTATGTCAACTCTTTCGTTGTAGAATCAACATGACGTTTACATAAATCCGTACCCTTGAACAAGTATAAAATGTTTAATTAAAATATTTATTTCAAATAAATATTCAATAATTTGTCTCAAGAAAAATACAAAAGTAAAAATGTATTTTTATGTTACTTAAATAAAAGTTAAAAATTATGTTTAAAAATGATACTTACAGTTGGCACAACGTCCGGAGCTGCGCAAATTTGTAAACCAAGAGAAACAGCGGCAGGTTTGGATATCACATCTTTGGCATTTTCGTTTGAATCTTCGGCGACATTATTTTCTGCTTTAACCTCACTTTCTGTTTCATCTTCGCTGCCACTCCCGTAGCCTTGCAAGGCCAGCATTATTTAAATAATACAATTCCCGGATTTTTCTACAATAATCAAAATCACATTACATATTTTCCATAATTAAATATCAATTATACAACCAAATTTGATAATTACAAGTTGTACATTTGCATAAAAACATGAAACATGAAAAGTACGATATTTAAAAAAACGAGAGGAAAAAATGAATATGTCATTTGTTAAACAGAAAATTATACAATTAAATTTCATTTTAAAATGGAGATATTGGAATAATTTCGTTGGTTAAATTACTTACGAAGACAATTTTTTGATGAACACAACGTTTACTGTCTTGTTTACAAATGTTTAGTTCACCTTGAAGTATGTAACTAACAGAGTTGCTCCAAAACGCATTTCGCGCGCATTTTCATTTGAATTTTGAAATTGGTCCGTCGACCAATCACGTGTCACATTAAGCCATAAATAATTCTTATGTGAGAATATGTTGCTTATCTACGATTTGTTTACATTTATTGAAATTGGTTGTCACAACAAAGTCAAGTTGTGCGATGTATTTTTGAAGTAAAAAAATAATAAACAAATAATATTTGTATTCAATGTAAATGTCAATATTTTTATTTAATGGCAGAATTGCACATAATTGGCGAAATAGTGTCAGCAAAAAATTTTACTTATCCACGAATATTTTGTAAATGGAGTTTTCACACAGGTAAATAAGGATAAGCACTTGACTTTTTATTATATATACTTGTATATAAAAAATATAAATATTAACTAAATGAATTGTTATTCAATGATTTTTTACTTAGTTCAAATAATTTAATTGCACTTTTTTAATTCAGGAATTGGATGGAAAATTTTGAATGGAAATGTTGAAGGTCAGACCCAAGAATGTTGTGATTTGCACTCAAATGTACCGATTTGGGACCACCCTGTAGATTTGCATTATACAACGAATTCTCTTCAAGGTTCTCCAAAATTACTTTTGCAAGTATTTGGCAGAGATAAGCACAACAGAATATTATTTCTGGCTTATGGAGTATGTTCAATCCCATTAAAACCTGGTTTTCATACAATTCAATGTCATACTTGGAAACCTATTGGTGAATACAATAATATTTATCTTCATATATATTTATTTATATATTTATTAATATATTTGTATTATATATGTATTTATTAATTTAATTATTACAAATGAAATTATATATTTGAATTACCACATATTAATTTATTTTGTAATTTTGATTTACAGGCGACTGGCACGATAAACTAAAAGATAAATTTTTAGGCATAACTCTTCAGTTAAAGACACCAAATGTTCTCATTAATACTGAAGACCGGTTCGAACTTGTGACTGAAAGTATGGGCACAGTTACAGTCAATATTCACATAATAGCGAAGAATTTTGAAAAATTTGGTTGTCAGTTGTGAATAAACGAAAAAGAAACAATGTTTTTACAGATATTGATATCGCTTTATATCAATGTATTAGTTTGTTTGTATTGTTTTTGTGATATCACAAATGTTACGAATTGCTCAAGTAACATTTGTGACAATTCAACGAATGTGGATTTTTATTTACAAATCAACGAATCAGCAACAGAGAGCGAAAATGAAACTTTCGATGATTATTTTAATTTCAATTTTACCGCTTTACCTACGCCGATGCATATTGTCAGTAATAATCGCACTTTGACCAATAGAAAAAATAATGTACAGAAAATCAAAGCTGAAGTTTGTCTTTGCGATTTAACGGTTTGTCTGTTTAATAATATTTTGAATATTCCAAAATTGTTTATTTTTTAACAAAATTGTCTGTTTAGTAATATTTTTAATTTTCCAAAAATTAAAATTTCAAAAAATTTGATTATTATTAAATAATTTGTTGTTTATTAAACAAATAAATTGATATTTAAATATTTTTCAGATGGCATCGTGTGATATTAATTGCTGCTGTGACGAAGACTGCAATGATTTTAATATCAATGTTTTTTCACATTGCAAAGAACATGAAGCTAAAGTATATGACAGTCGTTATTGCTACAAACAAGATTTCATCGTTCAAAATAATACAAAGTTTGTTCACGAAAAAATAGCGGAGAATCTATTTTGCATAGTCTACGATAATCTTCCACCGCGATACAATCCCAGGGATAATGTAAGTGAAATTGTAATTTTGCAGATGATCAAATATTTAATTTTGACTTAAGTTTTATATCGTTTCAGATGGTTTATGATTTGAAATTGCTAAAACGTGATATAAACAATATCGAAAAATCATCGGTGAAAAAATGGCTTTGGAATCCAGAAAAATTGAAACCAGCGATTAATATGTCCAGTTCGTATCAAAGTGGAGATTTTGTATGGAAATTTGAAGGCAAATTTTTAAAAGTCTTAGGTAATGCAATTATTTATTACTTTTTCACACATTTTTTTAATTTTATATAGTATAGAAAAAATAAAGGTGCTTCTATTTTACAGAATTTGCACAAACTGGTTTTACAAGTCATTGTACATTAAAAAAATCCATAGCATATCTCGATGATTGGGAAGAATCATGTCTCCAAAACGACTTAACTAACAGAAACAAGCAATTGTTTGTACGAAATTTTAATAATTTTTCAATCTTGTCTTCGCCGTTGTTTTTGAAAATGGCTTACAATTTAATGTCAAATCAGGTATAAATTATATTACACTAAATCTCATAAACAACATTAAAATATAAATAATTATTCATTAAATGAATGATGAATTATATAAATTTTCAGACTTGTCCAGCAAATATTTGTGTTCCATTAACAAATTATTACTGCGCGGATTCATGGGAGATTTGTACCACCAAAGAAAGTCGTGGATTTTGTTTCAATCAAACATGCGAAAATATTGTGAAAAGTGTAAAATATTTGATTCGTCATAACGGCACCGCCGGAATCATTAAGGCATCGGCTTTCTTTAAACTCGCAAATATTTCTTCCGCATTTTTTCAACGAATCGAAGTGAAATTCGAATGGACGGACTTTGATGAGTTTACTGCCATTAAACGCAGCGGTAATCCGGGATATCTTTTTGGGAAGCCCATAATGATTGGTACTTCACAATTAAAAACCACCGGAAAAACGCAAATCAAATACGTAACAGTTAGCAAAGACAATCGTTACTTAACTTTGCCATATTCGGGTAAAAATGGTTTATGCAAAGACTCGTCGAGATATAATATTGAATTTGGCGAAGATGCTAAAACCGGTTGTGCGATGATTTTCAAAACAAACAATTTCAGCAGCAATACTTGTTATCAGATGCAAAATCGAACTTTGGAAATTATGTTTCAACAACTGACTTTGAATTCGTCGGAAAAAAATCCCAGTCGCACGTTTATTTCGAAATATGGCAATGTGTTGGATGATAATATAGCAAATTGGACGCAAATTCTGTTTGACAAAATTCCGAAAAATGTGGCTCAAGGATATGTCTATCAAGATGAAATTCGATGTGAAAATATGATAACGTCCATGAAAGTTCACATTTTGCATTCGCTGATATCCAAGCCGGAAGGAACGAATAATCACTTGGTTCATGGCGTTTGGATTGAATTTGCAAACGAAACACGTTTAACATGGCCAAAGTGTCTTGGGAACAATTGTGTGGACACGATGAAAATGAATCTTTATAATTACGTGATTTTTCATGATGCCACAAAACCGTCGAAGTTTCAGTTTGTAGTTGGACCAAACTTGGACATAAGGTTGCCATATGATTTCTTTTATCCTTTTGTTAGCAAATCTAATCAAATTAAACCGTATTTATTAACAATATTAATATCATTTTTTATTTATAGAATGTAATTTGTGAATATATTTTTCATATGTAATTGCACAAATAATTCATTATTTGAATTAATATAAGATGCCAACACTGAATAGTACATTTTTATTTGAGATTTTAAGATATTTATATATTGATCTTGGTATTTATTTCTTAGATATAGCAGTAATTTATTTATACCATAAAATGTATTATTATATAATGCAATAAAATAATTTAAATAAAATAGTTTGTAAATTATTTTTAAGTAAGTTTTTAAAGGTTTAGTAAAAAAGATTTTGATTCATATTAAATTAAAAAATATATTTATTCAGTTAACGATATCAACAAACATGAACTTATATATTTCAAAGTAAAAATGCTCATCTGCCACTTCAAAAATAATTGCTCGAATTAGAATTAAGTAACAAAATATAAAACATATTTCCAAACCTTCTAAAGTATAAACATGCAATGAAACCTAATTTTAGGCACCATATTAACTATGGACTGTTCGGATGATTGATATTAATATCAACGTATGTTTACGATGGTGGTGTCCAACATGTGAAATGCTTTTCCAATTCTTTAGCAACAGCAAAACATAAATGATCGTTGTATGGTGCTGCTATAACCTGCACAAATAAAATTTATCATATATAACAAATATTTTATATAATAAAAAATAAGTAATATCCAATTTTAAACTTTGAAAAAAATCTTTACCTGAACACCTACAGGTAGACCATTTTCATCTATACCCATTGGAACTTGACAAACTGGTACTTTCAATACATTAAATAGAGCAAAGTATGCAAAATTGTAAGGTCGCAAGTAAGTTGCATAATGGTACATTGCAGTAGTAGGTCCAGATGGATACAGCAAAACACCATTATCTTTTAATTTTTCCTGAAAATGATATTATATAATAATAGTCAAAATCATATTACATGAACCCAAATTATTACATAATTTTAAACAAAGTATTTCTTATTCTTCACGTACCACCAAAAACTTCTTCATATTTCTCGTAGTACTTTCAGCCCAAGCTGCGTTTTCTTTTGGAAACAGATCTTCCATTATTAATTGTATTATAGAAGCCAGTGTAATTTGCGACTTTCCAGTGATAAGTTTCCAGATTTCCGAAATTGCAGTGGCTTCGCCCTAAAAATAGTACTTAAGTATTATTAAAATATAAATAAAATCTGTGTTACATATAAAAGAAAAAACGTACAGTCTGATTTGTCAGATCGTATTTAATATTCGAATCTTCTTGTGTCATCCAGTATCGCCATAACTTGAAACTGTACTCCGAACCTGGCAATTTAATCTAAAAGATAAAGTTGCATTAAATAGAAAAATCATATTTCCCTTGCTTTCTTAATATTAAAAGTACCTTCGTCGAGTTTCCAGTTATAGTTTCTAAATGACGCACTGCTCTCGACAGTGCCAATTTCATCGCTTTACTAAGTTTACTTGCTCTAAGATCACCAGACTTCTCCTGATAGAATAAATTTAAATCTTTGATATTAACTGGAACGTCTAGTTTAACTTTCGAAATATTTTCTCCGACTAAAACTCGGAAAATGGGTTCCAGGTCCTCAGCTCGCTTGCACATAGGACCAGCTTCAGCCATTGATGAAAATAAATCCTTTTTCCTTAAACCTATCCCTTTTAAGGATGTCAAACCTAAAACATAATTATTTATGATTGCAAAATATTCAACATTTTTTAAATTAGTATAATCAACGAAAATAAATTTAAAAAGAAGGAAACCTTCACTAGGTTTATGGCCAAAAACTCCATTATAAAACGCCGGAATTCTAATCGATCCTCCGATATCACTTCCTACTGCAAAAGGAACTCCGCAAGACGTTACTATGGCACCATCTCCACCACTACTGCCTCCCGCTGATCTCGTTGTATTATAAGGATTATTCGTTTGACCATAAATGTTATTTCTCGCTTCAGTCCATCGATTTAATTCCGGAATATTTGTCTTTCCAATCAGAATTCCACCGGCATTTTTCATATACGCTATTACTGTTGCATCTTCGTCTGAACGATGGCCTTTTCTTGCTACTAATCCCATTGAATGTAACAATCCTATAATAATAATAATAATATCAATGATAATAACTTAACCATTAATAAGATTAAGTATGTTAATACGCATGTTTATTGCAATGACTAAACCTTTGGCTTCATTGCTTTCCTTTGTCGTGAAAGGAACACCTAAGAAAGGAAATTTCTCACTATCTATTGTCATATCAGACTTCAGCATTGCATCAACTTCTTTCGCTTGCTTAATTGCTTCGTCATAATTTTCCTCAACAACTGCGTTCAACAACCCATTAACTTCTTGGCATCTTTCTATGCAAGCTTTGACTAAGGTCTCGGAGGATAATTCCCCTTCCCTAAAATAATAAAATAATTATAATTAAAATAAACATAATGGAAACTTAAAATAATAAAAAATATTGTATTAATATAACATTTAAAAAAATATTATTATAAGAAATTTACCTGATTTTTCTCGCCAATTCCGTTGCACTTTTTAGTAACAAATCATTTTTTACAGGAGGAACTCGTTTGGCTTTATTATCATAATACAAACCAAATATAACATCAATTAAATAATCAAAAACTGTGTGTATTTGAACTAACACAAAAAGAAGAAAGTTCATAACTTTAGTTTTGAACGACTTTTGTCCATTGCTGCTTTTTTCCTTAATTTCCTGTAAAAAGTTAATACAATTATTCACATGAACCACAGTTAGAAATATAATATTACATATTTATTATAAAAATAATACTAATTCACTTTTGTTAAAGATAATACAAAGTTACATACATTACTCATGATGAATCCAATTCAACAATTAAAACGTATTAAATAAAAGTCTTGTTACTTCTGCAAAGTTTCACATAAATGTATTGACGTGTTGCGAATATCATAAATAAAAAAAGATAATTTTTTATTATCAGCCAGTAAATCAAGTAAAGTCCAAATTATATTTTGATATAGATTAGATGTACTTATTGATCAATATTTTATTTTATATATTAAACTAATCTGCTGTTAGGTTTTTTTGCGTCAAAAAATGAGTCATTTCAGTTTATTTATTATACACGAAACGTGCAATAATAATATATGACTTCATTAACTTTGCATACTATAATTTTTTTTTCTTTATACTTAAAAAGATATAATATTTAAAGAAAATAATGTATTTATTTATTATTAATTAGTAAAGTAATAAATTTAATTTACATAGAAGACATAATGCAATTATCATCATAATTTTCCGACAATAAAAGGTGACTCAAGTTCATTTTGCATTCATATAATTTACTGTAATATAAAATCATAAAACGATCCTTTTTTACATCGACAATTTACAATCTACGAATCCACGGGCAAAGAAAAATGAAAGTTGATCTTTACACTTGCATACATTTTCTAATTAAATAGAAGACTTTCGTATGAAATTATGAGGCAATCCAATTTTTTGCATTATTCATTTTAAACATTATTAAAATACATCCTTTTGATTTATTTGTATACAATTAATATTTATTGTCATATTTATAATTATAATAAAATCCATACCGTCTCGTTGATTAGAATACACATGATTATGTTGTTATTGTTTTATCTGTAATGGTTATAAACGACTGCCAGTGCCAGTCTGCCAGTCACTAACACATGATTATCACTGTATTAAATACATGTATACGACTGACATTTACTCCCAAAACTTGTTACCAACAGTAACCTCAACAATGGAAAGCAATACGACTTTTCTTGCAAAATCTCGACACAATATTATCTCCCTTAATCGCGAAGGCTAATCAATACAGAAATGAAATTTAAATTACGCCACAACATTCAGGATTAATCGAAAAGCGGCGAAAAGTGCTAAATCAGCAGTTAAAGAATGAGTTAAAGAATAAATCATAACTTGTTTGTGATTGTTGGAGCGTTGGGGATACGTTCAGACTGTCACACTAAAGGAGTTTAATTTTAAAAAGTAATTTTAAATGTATTTTTCAAATGTAAACAAATGCAAAAAAAAATTTTTCGTTTTTTGCAATAATATTTGTATTTGTTTATAAAAATTTTAAAAATATCTTAAAGATATATTACAATAGTAAATCAAAAACCTTTGATATTTTTTGCGTTTTTTCTCACTTCGTAAATGAAAAATTATTATATATTTTAAGTAATATATTAAATAACATATTATATAAATCAAAATGTGTAAAAAAAATGGCGCTCTGGTCTTTAAATGTAATTTAAATTGTTCATTTAATTTTAATTTAAGAAATCTGTAATGTCGGTAATTTTAGCTTCGCCATCACCTTAAGAGGATGTCAAAACACTATTTACCGACATTATAGATTTTTTAAATTGCATTTATTTTGAATATTAGAATTAAATTTTAAGACCATACATTGATTTTCTCATTTTTTAAATTTATTTTAAAAGG
>JABFPJ010000088.1:0-71152 GCA_022817425.1 Gryon sp. ZL-2020 | reverse complement strand
ATTTTTTTTTTTTTTTTTTTTTTTTTTTTTTTTTTTGATTAAAATTTTTTTGAATACTGATTCTTTTGGAAAATTGCAGATTTTGTTACTACGAATTAATAAATAATGAAATATTTATATATGATATACCAATGTATCATATTATTGTATGCGTAATTTATTATTCGGTAATGAATAATTTCGACTTACTTGTAAAAAGATAAATATAAACTTTTAAGTTAAGTTAAGTATACATTGGTGTACAGTTAAAGTGTACATTGTTTAAGTGTGCACAGTTTAATTGCACACTGTGTACCTATTCATAATTCAAGTACACACTGGTGAACTGATCATGAAATCGAATGCACATCGTTCAACTCTATTCATGGTGTATAGTAGCCTGACGTACAGTTACAAGATGTACAGTAAAACTTGTACCGAGTGCACTTGCAAACCTCCCAATAATCACTGTCAATCTTCTTTATCTCAGTAAACAATATTTTTTTTATTAAGCGTTGCAGAATATAAGTAAATTATTAATTGTTTTATATGCTGCAGTATTTTTACTATTGTTAATTCCATTTTCGTTCTTTTTTTTGTTATTTATGTGTCTGTGGTTTGATTTTTAATTAAAAAGTTAAAGATTAGTTATTAACAAATAAAATGATTATAAGGAAGTAAACATATGTTAAATAAATTTTTAGTCATAAATTTAAGAATTTATAAAGTGAAGTTTAAGTGACATTTACATTCGTCTGGGTTAATTATATTTATAATGTTTGTAATGAATCTAATTAAATATTCATTATTTTTTTTGTCACAGCAATTATGAATTGTATATCTTATTAAAACTTCAAATTACACATTATTTGAAGAATAATCCGAAAAACGTAAAAAAGCAATTCAATCTCTTAATTTTAAGGAAATAAATTGTAAAATGTATATATTTTAAAAAATAATATTTTCTGATATTTTAACCAAAATTAAGGCAATTTTATTAAATATTCGTTTTATTTTACATTTTTCAGAACTTGTTATTCAGGTCACGAAATAATAAAATGAGATTTTTATTGATTATAAATATTATTACATATAATTATAAATATTATTAAGCATTAAGTATTAACTACCTTTAATTCTAATTATTAATTTACTCAAAAACTTTTTTAAGTAGATTTTTCTTTCATTTTGTATAAGTGAAAATATAAATATATACCATAAAAATATTTATAATACAAAAATTTAGGTCGAACCGATTGAATTTCCACAAATATTTCATCTAAAATGTTTTATAGATGCCACTGATTAAATTTGAACATAGTGAATATCTGTATTAACAAAGTTATATTTAATAGTTTTTTCCAAACTGCAGAATGTCATATTTTCTGTTCGTTAATATTTAGTAAGTATGGATATTAAATAGCCAATTTTTAATAAAAAATTACGAATTTTGATAACGACGGATAAAGTGATAAAAATTCTCATTATAAATATTTTTGATTCCACAGAAGTGAATTCTAGATATACTTTTTTAACATTATTATTCGAAGAAAAGATTTCATTTATTAAACAATTATTTATATATTCATTTGACATTCATTTAATGAGCAAAGAAAATTCAAAATATAAAATAACAAAAAGTAATTTATATTTCAATTTTCATTTATATTGAATGAAATATTGAAAAAATGCAAAATTTTATCAATTTATGGAGATTACAAAATATTTATTTAAATAAGTTTGAATTATACATATTATCACAGAACTTTAACAATTGAAAAAATAGATTTATTTTATATAAATTGAAAAGTAATAAGTTAAAAATAATATAAAAAATCTATTAAAGATACACGGTTATATTTCCACAAATAATTACATTTTATTTAATTTATTACGTTAATAAAAATTAATCAAATGAAATTTTGTTATAAAATTGGCAATTAAGTTCGCAGCATGTTTTTCGTTTCTTTTATTTATAAGAGCTGTTGTACTTTATAAAATGTATATATATTGATCTATCAAGATTAATTTCCGTAAAAATGTAATAAGCAAGAGACTATTCTTAAAAAACATAAATATTTGCAATGTATCAGTAATTAGATTGGTTTTATAAACACGTATAAAAGAAGAAATAAAACAATTACAACGACTTATAGACGATGGAAGTCGAGAGCAAACAAAAAAAAAGTTCATAGCACTATTTCTTTTCATTCCGTCCTTATCTCGCTAAGCGTACTATCTCTCCACATTCAAGATTTGTAGTTAAAAAAGAACATACTATTTATTTTATTGTTAAAATAAAAAAAGTAGAATTAATTTTCTGCGTAAGTTTTTTTAGTTCAAAGATAGCGAAGTTGCTTCTAAGTTTTTATGCAATCAACAAATTGCCACAAGTAGTATCAACAATTTTTTCACTCAAATAAAATACTATTCATAATGTCTTAACAAACAAAAGAAAACAGTACATGAAATTTCGGGAAAAACAATTCTATTTTTCACATTATTTTGCAAAAAGATATTTTCATCTTTAATGCTAATATTTCTTAAACTTAAATTGCAAAAATGAAGAAATATTGAATTTTACGATAAAACTATAAAGAGTACAAAGTCGCATTATTTCTTAAAGATCTGGTCTTATTCAACCATAATTACTCTAATTAGAAATTCTACAAAGAACCTAGAAGAAGCAATAAAAAACGGAAGATGGAAAGATTGGTCTTAGGAAATATAGCTGCTTAACGATTATGGACTTCTTTCTATTTATAATTAATAGCGGTGTCATAAAGTGGGATTATGTGCTCTATAGTTGCGTGCAAGTGTGCACGCGCAGGGTGAATATCTTATGTCAAGTTGGCAAGCGCAAGTTAAACCGTGCTTACTTTACCGTTGTAGTGTTTGATAATATTACGATTATGTTTCAAAACTATGCTCCAAAACTTTGCTCTCTTGGGTAAAGGCAGACGTCATAGGGATAAAACACTGTTTTCAACTTGGTGCAGTCATTTTTGAGAAACGAACCAGAAAAGTGAAATACGCAAAAATATAGCGTGAATACAAGTCAAGTAAATATTTACGAAAAACTATTTTGCATTCGGAGATGTTCGTTATAAAAGTACAGCCATGAAATATGTACCTGGACTGGGAATATTAAATATTCATTCACCTATTACACCGGAAAATGAAAGAACTTGGTTTTCCATGCCATATTTAAGACGTTCAAAAGCTTTAGCTATTGTTTTTCCCTTTATTATTTGCCATTAAACGGAATCTTTTAAAATCAACTTGAATTTATTACGCCAATGTCGTGATCTAAAAACATTTGCTTTAAATGAAAAAAAGGAACAATTTGCTGTTTGCTTAAGACGTTATAAATTAATGTTTCTCTTCAGGCCATTTTTTTCCAATTTCTTTTACTCTTCTTTAATGAAAAAATTAAAACTATTTCACTTTATTTATGGAGTCAACTTTTTCGGCAATAAAATGTCATCAACTCATATTCACATAATGAACTTTGCGCTTACGCAAAGTTAATAAAAAATTACCACAAATTACTAACCAGCCCGTTCCTTATTTATCATCTTTATTGCCTGAGATAATCACCTCTGACTAACACCACGACTATTCCTTTATTCTTGGTACGCATAGTTGGAAGTTTCGAAATACGTAAGAAGACGAGCGATCTCGAAGCTTGAATAAAGACGAAACTGGTCGTATTAATCCTTTAATTAATCTTTAATTAAAAACAATTGTGGCGGCTGTCCTGTCAGTGGTTTGAGATCAAAGTGCGCGAGTTCGTACGTGAACGAAGGGAAAAGATAAAATATATCGAAGCCCCAGTACAATCGTGGGAAAGCTTCAGCTGGCTTCGAAACATTTTGACATGGATTTGGAATTCGACGAAGCAGCGGTGCGAAAATTAAAAATAAAAAAAAAGAAAGGAAAGAAAAAAACGATAAGAACGTCAAGTGTGAATTTTAAATGACAGGCAAAGGATTTTTTCTTCGAGGGACAAAGCCTCGATCGAAGATGCAAATCCTTGAACCGCGCCGAAGGAAATAATTGGTCTGAAACTGATCTTTCGAGCGTGCATTTTCACTCTACAATCAATCAAAGTGTTCTCCAGTTTCAGCGGAGCGTTTTCCAAAGCCATGCTCCTTTTGAATGCGCGACTCTTCAACCGCCTGATTACACCCAAGACAACGTAATCGGCTAAATAGAAAATTACTTTGACAACATCCTTGCACGTAACACGGTTATAAACAACAGAGATCAGATAAATCGAAGCACTTTCATGTGCAGGCGAGTTTGCAAAGATGAATGCTCCTTGATTTCGCGTCGTTTAGACCACGTCAAGCAATGCGGTTTATTATCAATAATTTAATTTGTCCTATTATTTATTAAGAAAAGTGAAATAACGATGTTAATCTATTATTACAAGTATAAAAATATAATCAATGTAAATTCGGATCCACAGTAAATTTCAAATTTCAATAGGAACTATCACATTCAGATTTCATTCTCATTTTAAAGCACAATAATAAAAAATTTATTAGGATTTCGCAAAGAAACTCGAAGACCTCTAAACTAAAAAACTACAAATTTACTATAGAGTTAAAATAAAAATATAAAAGTATATTTTTTGCAGTGACTATTAAAATAAGATCCTGATTAGATTTAACCACGAGACTAAATTAGAAGATTGTTAGACTACATAAAAAAATTTAAGTAGCCTTAAAACGTTATCTTTTAGCGATGTCAAAATGAAGACATTTGAGCAACGTAATGGGAAAATTTAACTTGCAAAACAAAATGCTTGGATAAAATTTAATGGATTTTTTTATAATCTACAAATTTTTGCAACTTTTCTTGAAAATTATATTAAAATTATTATATTACTAAAAGCTTGTTACGACCGTATTTAAAGTTTTTACTAAAAGTGCTGATCTTTTTTTTTTTTCTTAATTATATATAAGTCACGTGCGATAAAAACTTACTAATTCCTGAATGTACTTTAGTAAAACGAATTTATCTGACTACTTCTAATCCTGTTTATTTTGAATCTCCAAATTCCCTCAGCCCTTCCTAATCATCGACGACAAGTAGTGGAATTTTCGCGGCGAATGAGATTGGGTGTAGGTCGCGACGTAATCTTCAAAGTGACCTACACCCCTTTTAATGACTGGAGCATCGCCAAGTGATAGCAAGCCCTGCCTGGAGGGTGTTATGTTGGATCTAATTAATGCAATTTAGCATCCATCCATCATCACTTGCGTTTTTGTGTTAACGAAGCAACCCACGCCTGGGCGTTCCAACGATGCTTTTACATCGCTACGAAATTTCATATCTCGATTATATGTGTAGAATATTCCATTTCATACTTAAAAACTAAAAATAGAAAAAAACAATGGCCAAAGTAAATGGTATTTTAAGTAGGTCATATCACTTTGATATTTGCTTTGTTTATTTTCATACCTGCTTTTTTATTTATCTTTTACTGCTAACTTTTCTTGATCCTTTTTTTTTTTTTTGTTATGTTGTACAAATTATTGTTACGAAATAAAACTAAATGGCCATGTATTCGAATTTTATAAGATTCTGTTTGACTGTTTCGTTTAAAATGGGAAGCTCCGTAAATCGGCACTCAGACCGGCTTACTGAGTGTTCCCCTTAACGGTCAGTCGTTCATGTACGTGGATGAACGTATACGTGTTAAACGAGCGGGCATTACCAAAGTACGGATGTATAAAGCCCCGAACGGATCCTGTATTTTGGGGTGGATCCTGGGGCGTTTAAGCGAAGGTACTGACGTTCAAAAGATGAATTTCAAGGAGATTTTGCCTTTCGGAGATAATGGAATAGGAGTGTTTCGGCGGATTCGACACTAGTTCTCCGAGGGATGGATTTTTGTTTAGATATGGCGCAGCTCTTCTTTCCCCAAGCTTTTTCTAACGTGATTCGATATTTATGGCTGATTTGATTGGTAGTTTGTATTATTACATCTCTTTCACAATAAGTTGTATAAATATTAAGCTGTAAAAATAAACGCTTATTATTTAAATAACGTATTAAAAGAATAAAGATTTTTATCAAGAACGGTTTATGATTTATAAATAATAATCAGTCAATAATTAACTTATAATATAATTTAGTAATTAGTGTTTTGTCGATAAATTGTCATTTTAATTGAAAGCTATTAATGAATTGCAATTAAGTGACTCATTTGAGAATTGATTGAATATGAATTAGAATTTTATTTAAAACAATGTTCATTTAATAAAACAAATATCTAAAAAGAGTTACTTTTTTAAAGGATTTTTTTAAATTTAAATACAAACGATAATAAAAAGTTTTATTTTTATGTTATTTCGAAATTTTTATCAGTTATCCAACGGAAGCAAAATAGATATTACGGAATTAACATTCTGAGAACACTGAGAGATTAATTTTAAAAAGTACACATAAACAAAAACATTTGCATGAGTCTTTCTGATTAAATATGACGTTTAATCTAAAGCTATTTAACTTCTCAACATAGCCAAATGCTTTTTCGTCTTTATCTACAGAGCTGAAGTTTAACATACTCCGAGTTTAGCATACTTCACCAGTGTCTACATAAAGCCCAGACTTAAGTGAAATTCCGCACATTTGTACTGTATATTCGACAACTATAGCAACTCGCAAAAAAAAGTCCATTAAAACTCGTGTGACTTTCACTTTTTTGAGTCTGAAATCTGCCAAATCTTATCCAAGTGGGTATAAACTCTCAGACCAGTTATCGCCAACTTATCTTTAACCTTAACTCGCAAACTCGATTTTCGTAGCCCTCTATATTTCTTTTTACTCGTATAACAAGTCCGACATATGTTTCACGATAAGAGGCACATAAAAGTATCGCGCGTTCTCCCTAGAATCCTTAATCGAGGCTCAGGATACGTTGATATTTCTAACGAGCACTTGTAGCCGAAGGTCAGACACTTGTAAGTGGGGTTAAGGGAGGAGGGTGAAATTAAATAACCAAAGTTTGCAGGGCGTTTTGGAGAGAAAAACCGCCAGCAAGAATCGAAAGAACAAACGAAGTAGAGAGGACGCCGAAGAAAAGAAATTGCAAGACAAACGTGACTCGGCCGGGGCTATTTTGTGCCTCCTTTGTCTCACGTCTCAACCGCAGTTCACCAAATTCTCTTCGCAACTTTCCTCCATCTTTTTTCTACGCGTATTGCCGCCATTCGCGGCGACAACGACTACTTTCGTATGTATGGCATCCATTGCTTGTACATTTTTTAACTCACAAAAGTCACTTCATTATTCTGTTGATGTTGTTTCAATTACTGACTTCGAATTGCGATGACCCAATTATTGATAAGTTTTCGACCAGAGTGGCATACAAAGTTCAGATAGAACATGACAGTGATGTCATACCCATGTATTTCATGTTTTACATATTGAATGTGAAATGATTGTTTGACAATTTTGTGATTTAATTTAATATTTTCATGAGACACAATTTTTTAAAATTATTTCTTACTTAATTATTGAAATATGTATATTCAGTTGATATATTAACATTGAGATTATTTTTCATTTGTAAATTGTAATATCATAAGTTCTTTGATAAATACCTCCAGAAAAGTTAACACTTAGCTTTTACATTTAATTTAAGAACTGAATATACTTTTTGTACAATTAACTTGAAAATTCAACCATTTCTTTTGGAAACAGAAATAGTTCCAAACTTTAAAAAGTGGACAAAAAAGTACCTTGTACATGTAACAAGCATGTTACTTAAACAGAAAGTGTTAAGTTAAACCACACGTACTACAGAATAGTCGGTTTCTGGAAAAAAGTTGAATCATTTATATGAACTAGTCAAATATTTCATGCAATTATAATGAATAAAAACACAAAGTTGAAACTAAAATATAAAACTTTTTTTTTCATTTTCTCCAAGTCAATAATAACTTAATTTACTTAATAAAATCACTGAAGTTAAATAAGAAACTCTGCTCAAATAACACTTAGAAATAATATCAAACATAATGAACCAGTTTTTTGTATGAAGCCCGATTAAGTAAATAGTATTCTTAAATATAATATTCTAGAAATCATTTTTCTGAATTTTTTGTGGGGAAACTTCATCACTTAAAAATCTATTATAAATATCTGTAGTACATTATGATTATTAAACATGTAATAGGAAAATTAAAAAAAATATCTAAAGTACTCAACGAAAGATGTTTCATACAAATATTTACTAGAGCAACTGCGGTGAAGTAAAAAAGAGATGAATATAAATTGTAAACATCAAAAGTTAGAATTACTTTAGCACAATAATCTGTTTCTCGCGTGAAGCGTGAAAAGAAAAAGCACCCCAAATAAACACGCCATGATGAGATCAGACAATTCTTTTGTATTATTCAGTCTTTACTTGTCTAACTGCATCCCTTTTTCAATTCACTTCGGGCAAAAAAATTGTTCTTTGCTTATTGAATAATACTCGAGCTCTTCTCGTTTTGAGAATCAATATATATTGTGTCTTAACCTCTTGACCCAATCATTGATAAACTGTCATAGAGAAATCGCTGCGTCATAGAAACCAGCGTTCAGGAAATGGTGGGGAAGAGCACTAACTTGATACTAGAGCTAGACCTCGCCACGGAAACTAAGTATTCCGGAAAAGCCCTTAACCCGAATATGCACTAGAGTTGCTCGAATCGCTAAACAGTTGATTACAGCATTATTGTTGGCCTTAATCTGTCAGCTCTAAATTTGCCTTTCAATTGCTAATAAAGTGTAATATTCAACTAATAATATTATTTGGTTGCAAACCAAAATGAAAATATCAATAGATAAACAAATTGTACGATTTCATTGAAATTCTGTTAAAATAATAATCAGAATTAAGAAGTACTACTTTAAACGACAATCTTTTGGTAGTAGTTAAGTAACATAGTACACTGTTACTATTTGGATCGGTGACCGATGTTGGATTTCGAACAGGTGCTTAACGCCTTGTCATGACTCAATAGGGTGAATGAGAAGTTTGGGGGAATGTTGTTCGGTTTGGATGTCCGAATTTACGCAACATTCTGAATCGGTCATTTTGTCGAAAAACATACCAGTGTAGTTCGGAAGTCACGTTAAGGCCATATTTCACGTCCAAAAGAACAAAAAGGATAGAATGAACGGTGAATCGATTAGAGGAAAAAAAGTTAACTTTTAATACATACTGAAAATTCGAAATTAATCATAATTATTTTAGTTACGATAAAAATTTATCAAAAGTTTTCAAAACGACATTTAAAATTTTGTTTAAATTGATACAAAAATGAATGATTTTTGCATTTCATATATACATTTTTTTGAAGGAAAGTTAATCTGAATTCTCAACTACAAATTTCATTTTTTAAGTGATTTATTTTTTGATTAAATATTTGATATACGATTTTGTTATTACTTGTAGATAACAAAGATAAGTAAATCAGTATTCACTCAAAGATTAATCAACCGTAAAATGGTTTAATAAATATTTGCTAAAATATAAGGGATAGGTTTATTAATTTCCGTCCATTTATGAGTTAGCACACGCATTATGCGCCATCCACCGAATGCTGCAATGACAGATTAGATGAATGACAAACGAAAAACGTCGTAGTATCGCGTTAGTAGATTTAACAGTGTCTGTATATCCATTAGTGCTGATGGATGTTCCGAGAGGAACTTGCTGCCGACCCTGTCAACCCCCGCTTTTACACAATCAAATAAATATCAATAATCTTGATAGATATTTACTTATGTGTTAATTCATCTTGAAGTAATGTAGTTAACCATAAAAATGATTTTCACACCATGGCGTCCATTATTTCTTGAAATATATAATAACTAAAAATGAATGAAATGTTCTATATGTTATTAATATTAATTGTTTTAATTTAAATAGTAATAAATATATATACTGCTTTATTTTGTGTTGTCTTTTTTAAATTTGCTTACTTCATCAAAGAAGACCATACAATTACTGTTCAAAAGATCCAACTTTATTAACAAAAAGGCACATCTGCTCATATAAAATATTACGTACAATGTTTTATACTTTCCCCAACATAAAAAGGTCGATATATCAAAGGTTTATGTATTTTTTCTTCGTGAAAAATTTTCATGATTGAGTAATTTGACTTCTCTTTCTTCCACTTCATAGAAAAAAATTACAAGTATATTTCTGTACCATCGTGTGCCACCTCCGAACCCTGGGCCATCACAAATCAGAAAAAATAGAGTGTCGGCGCGTGAGTAGCTGCTGGAAAGAACTTTGCTCGGACTGACGGAAAGTCGCGCGAAGGGTAAGATGAAGATCTCAACAAATGCTGAGATTTGGTTTCACTGGATGATGGATGCGAGCGAAACGAATGAAGGGTGGTGTGAAAATGGCAAAAATAGAGAGCGGAACTTGACGCGCCCGAGATAAAACGACGAGACGAAATGTGGAACTGATTGTACAATCGCGGGGAGCAAAAGCATGACAGTCACGAGAAGACATGATTTTTCATATAAAGCGCTTCAAGGCCTTAAATGAAGCGAATAGAAAAGATAGAATAAGTGATCCAACTAACCTTGAGTCTTAGTGATGGGTCTATCTTATTCGAATGTGCCACAACCTGTCCATTTTGTAAGATATAAGATTTCAAACATTTTCCGCACTATTGCGTCCAATATGTGTTTAATTATGTGGCAAAACTTTGAGAGGCAAATTTCCAAATGGTCCATTCAAAAGTTTGCATCATCTTCTTAAGGTTCAGCCGGAAATATATGAAGCTAGACAGGGTTTTACTTAGTTTAGCTATTTACTCTCTTAATTTGAATTAGCGAAAATTTTCCCTGGTTTAAGTACTGATAAGAAATTAACCTGGAAAATCAATGCAAATTTTACTTCGCTCCGCGCTTATGTGGGACAAAATTTAACTGGAAAATTGGTGAAGTTGTGCTGATTTAGAAATTAAAAAGAAGAGTAGCTGAAAAATGTACGATACATACGCTTGTTTAATCAGATATAAGATTTAAGATGAAAAATTAGAGAAATGCTTCTTTTAATCGCATACATTTTTAATGGAAAATCTAGGTCACAGGCATTTAATCAAATTCAATTTCGCAAAGATCAAAACGTTTTTTAAGAATTGCTATTTTAAATTTCTCCTTACAGTTTTAATTTCATTTTTTTAGTAAAAAAATCGATATTCATTAAACATTATTTTATTTTTAATCAAATTTATGTTGCTCTAATTCTAACAATAACTTTACATTTTATATCTTATAGCAATTCTTCTCTGAATTAACCCATTTAGCGCCGTTGATGCGTTTACGCAACATTTGAAAATTTAGTTTTTTTTTAATTAATTTCATTCAAAAAATCAAATATTTTTTTCAATGAGACTAACAGGTAGAATATAACTCAATTTATGTTTTCGCAATATTCTTTTTAATTTTTATGAATAAATACAATTGTTATTGCAAAAAAATTAAAAATATTTTTATAGCAAAATTTTGTACATTTTGACATGTAGAACACGAATCCACAAAAAAGTTACCAGAAATTTAACTCCTTTCATATTCGGCGCTTAATGTGTTAAATTAATGGGTCTTATTACAAACTACGAAAGTTTTTTCACAAAATGTCACTAAATCCAATTTTTGTGACATAAGTAATACGTTTTGAACGTGATCTGTAAGTATTGTCTTTAAGGTTTAGACGGAAACAAAGGTGGTAGCATCATTAATTAAAAAGCCACTGGGTGATTATCACTTGAAAGCCACAATGGAAATACTCTGTACTAATTTTTCAAAATCAAAAGGATTCAAGCCAAATGAATAGTTTTTCTCATGATTGAAAACTAAACTTGGCTGCAAACTGACTGAAACCGAAGTGTAAACAAATTGCATCAACAATGTTGCTTCGATACTAAATGTTTCGTCAATTAAAAGGTAATTACAGTCTGTCGTGAACTTTGTTGTGCATTGAATGAAAATGTGGCATGCTTTTCTGGTGCTACATCAGAAAAGTGGTGTAGCAGCAGACAAATTTGTTCCGAGTATTTGACTCTTTGACTGGGCTATAAAGTTTGCGAGTTGGTTTTATTGTAAACGAATAAAGATTCAAATTTGCCAACTGCGAATCCGAAAAGTAGAAAATTAAAAATCATGTGAGCACAATAATTTATATATGCGCGCGGGTTCATACAAAGTGGCTGTTATATTTATATCCTCATCATTGAATAAGCAAAGGAAGTCGAAGGCAGGGAATAGAATCGCTTCGTTGCCGTAGCCGAACCACTTGAGTTATATCGCGCGTTGGCATATTTGTATGGATATCTGCGTGTTCTGCTACATGTACTGGTGCATTTGAATGCGCGCGCATAACGAAGATATGGAAGTATGTGAGACTCAAGTAGAATGGTCGTTGCACGAAGTGGGCAGAGAACGGCGTATGCATTACGTCAAAGAGTACATCATCGGAAGCGGAAGTAAGGCAATGCTTATTCAGTCGGAAGCTGAAACGCAGCTTACTGGACTTCAAAGGGAAATTCAACGAACTCTCGTAGGCGCGCGCGTTTGCAGCGCAGATGAAGGGAGGTGGGAGAAAAAGCGGAGAGAAAGACAGAGTGAGAGAGAGAGAGAGACAGACAGAGAGAGAGAGAGAGAGAGAGAGAGAGAGAGAGAGAAAGCAGAGCGCAAGACAGCTACGAAGGAAGAGGAAGAGCACCGAGGTCTATCACCGGAAGGCCGGTCTAGATATATTCCAGCCAACTTTATCTAGTCTAGATAAAACTAGCTTCGTGGCAAAACTGTGCAAAATTTCTCACATTTTTTGGTCTAAAACCTGATGCTACTGCTGCTGTCGATGTAACTACAAATGCTCTCTTTTTCTTCGATATTACCAACGTTTATTGTTCAAGCAGAAAGAATTCAAATTGATCTATTGTTGAGGAAACTAAGATGGTTACCAAGTCGGAAAGAGAGATGGAATTTGAACAATGTTTTCTGTATAACTAAGTGTTGAAGAAAATGGAATTTTCTTTGTAATAGAAAAATATACACTTTTCTGAGCTTTGAATGTCTTCGGTGATTTACGCGCAAAATGAGTCAGATGTTTTTAATTCATCAAAAGTTAAAATTTTTCATTTCTATTTTCGCGCTGAATTAAGTAGTTTTTCTGTTTTGAATATTATGCTGAATTATTTATTTAATATGTCAGATAAATGTTAGATTTAATAAACGGTTTTCTAATATAAACGGTGAATTTATTGTTATTATCTTTTTTGCAAACTATTCAATACAACAGTGGATTTACTTCTCCCATACACATTTGCAGATGACATTTTGCCCAACTTCACGTTGATTAGATGTGGTTCATGGTAAGCGTTCAGTCTCGAGCTATTTCATATGATTGGTTATGCTATATTTTGTGTATATCTTGATAGTTAATGAACTGTAAAGCAGGATTAATGTATATCATAACGTAGAGACGTCGAGGAAATGAGATTTAGAGTTAATTGAAATTTTAATTTGCTCATCGTATTATTTGCGATATGTTTACAAATTAATTGTACAAATTTGAATGCATAAATTATTTCTTTATATTTATAAAATTTAGATTTTATAAATATAAAATAGACATAAAAAGTTCAGTGTGAAGAACTTAAAATAAATATTTTATACAGTATTTATAAACCCAGTTTAATACTTTAATAATGTAACTTTTTATTAAACTATTTTTATTGCAAAAACGGTTATCGGAAAATATAAAAATAATAAGAAAAATTAGAACATTAGATCTGCATAATATTTTGTATATGACGGAAGATTTGCGAAATCTTTTCTTTTATCTTTAATAATTTATTTTCATTCGTTTTTTTGAAACACATTTTATAATTATTTCATTAACACGTTTTTCGTATGTTAAATGAGACTTAATTAGAGTGGCACTTAATCTGTCAAGAGTTTACTTTATTCACGAGTTAGTCAAGAATAAAAGGTATCAAGGTATTTTTGTCTTGTATTCTTCAATAGCCATATACTAAATATAAGTTAATTTATTAAAGGCATCTAAAATGTCTGTAGTATATAATTTGTCTATTATTATTAAACAAATTCATAATTGTTATTATGAATTATGTTTAATTTGCTTATTTTCAAATCACCTTATTAAAAGTTTATTATAATGAATTATTTAAAAATTATAAAATAACCATGTATAGAATAAAGCTTATTTATACTAATAAAGAAGCTTATTAGAATAATAAAGTTTATTTCTCGTAACAGATTACGAGAAATAAAAAATATTAATTAACAATATGGAATATACAATCCCTTTTTAATTAAATTAAAGATTTTTTTCATGCAGCTTGCATTTAATAAAGCTTATGCAAATTTAATAATTAATTAAATCATGTAATTATATTATATATCTGCTTATTTTATATTATACAAAATAATGCTTTTCCCATTTTACTAAAGTTACTATAATTAAATTGATAAGGTTTTGGATGACCTCAACTGGAGTAAAATCAAATAAGTTAAATAATATCATCGTACGAATCATCAATAGATGATTTCTAGCATAAAAGGAGGATTACATAATTCAATTTTCTATCATATTCGAATATTCTTCAAAACGTCAGCGTCCTTTAAAATTAATGTAAATAATATATTGAAAAAATGTTAATTTCAAATTTCCTGCATTTTTACGTATATCAAAAATTATGACAGCTTCAAATGCTTTTTTTTGTTACATATATTACGCAAAAACTGGCTTCCGTGGACAAAATAAACGTTCCGCATAAACTAAAAGGACGTTGAAGTACATATATGCATAATCAAAATAAGATGAAATGCGAAAGACTGTCTTGTTATGGTTTGCCGAAGCGTGATTAACTGCGTAATCTGAATGACTCTATTCATCGCGCAGGTTTGTTATGCAGATCAAATTTATACACGGCTGTTCGAACCTGACATTCGAATTCTGATTTTCACTTGGAGGTCAGTTTCCCGGTTTTACCAACCACCACCTTCGCACGTTTTTAAACTTGAGTAAAATCACGAAATTCGCATAGAGGTTGTTTATTAGAATAAATGCTCTTTTTGTTAAATTTAAATCGCGCTCTTTCATCGAGTCGTACATTTTTTCTACGCATTTTAAATTATATGAAAAAAAATATGTTTGAATAAAAATGATGAAACGTTTTTCCCCCTTTTTTTGTATACGTTAAGTTTAATGTTATATGAAGTTGCATTTTTTAAAAGGTTCGTACTTGTTCTTTCAACAATTTTTTAATACACGTTTATTATTTTTTAAGATTTTTGAAAATTTCTTTTTTAATAAACGATTTATCAAACGCAAAAAATAATTATTTTACAAGAAATATTTTTTTGTTCAGTCAACAAACTAGTTTCTTTCATCTTTTTATTATTTTTTGATTACATTTCAAGTACCCAACCCACCTCTTATATAACAAATTTTTGAGGCTTGCTTGCAATGCCATTTGCAGATTATAATAAGGGCTTCTATATTATGAATGTCTTTTAAAGTGTCTGAATATACTAGGAGCGTTAGATAGCAAGGCTTTGGAGCGCGTCTTCAGACATGATTAAAATCTCGCTAAAAAAGGTTCCGGCTGATGAATCTCAAATGTCGCAGAACTAGATAGATTTTTCCGAGTTATTGAATTATCCAGTGTAGGCCACTTCCTCATCGAAGTCAGGAGCTAAATATACGCGTTCTTTCCAGATTCAAACGGGAGCTGTTAAATTGACCGAGGCGAAGAGCATTTAGTCGACTCACAATAGTATAAAAGCGAATCTGAATAAGTTATTGTGCAGAGATGGCGTGACGGTCGAATGAAAAAAGCACTTTCGCTACATCATAGTTGCACGAATTGTTGCATTATGGCCAATTCTTACTCACAAAAGTGACTTCAAAAATGAACTTTATAAGATATATATATATATTAGGCTGCGATGAAAATACGTTTTTGTTCCACAAAAATTATGGACCACAATGACTTTGTTTATTTTTGAGTAATATTTAAGAATATCTAAATTCGGATTTCGTATAATAAAAAATGACCGAGCACAAGAGACTCAAAGTTACCATTTAAACCCTTCATTTCTTAATTAAAATGCTCAAATTTGAACTTTTTGCGCTCGGTCTTTTGCTGTTGTACAAGTTCCAAATTTAGACATTCTTAAACATTACTAGAAAATTAATCAAATCAGTGTGGTCCTAAAAAATGACTTATTTTCACCGCAGCCTAATATATATATATATAAATTTACCGCCGTGGTTGAACGCAACGAATTATTGATTGAAGATGAGCCCTCAATGAACGAGGGTTACTATCGATTAGTTACCCGACAGACGAGTCAAAGAAGTTGCATTATTTTCCGACTAATTGTTATTAATTATCAGAGTATAAAATATTTTTAAACTTCATCAATGCATAATTGAAGTTTAAACTAATTAGTTGATATATTTAATTTAATTAAAGTTAATTATATATTGACAAAAAAAGCAGTAAATTATAATTATAAAAAGTTTAACCTGAATTAAATGTTAAAACAGAATGGCTAAAAATGTATTTTCATACTTAACATTTATTCCATACTGTCAACGTTTTTCAATGTTGTTACAAGTAATAAAGCTATAAAATAGGTGGATTTACATTTAAATCAAGTTAAATTGTAACATAATTATATTAACGTTAACTTAGTTAAAGCTTTGTTTATAATAATCGAAAATCTCACTCTTAAAACACTCCTTTTGGCTGAAAACAAAAATTCTTGCACGAAAACGATTTTCATTTTTGACTAAATAATAAGACGGATTTTGTTTTAACCCAAGAAAAAACGTTTTACGTCAAGACAAAATAGAGACATTTCTTGGCTCAAGACAATGATTTTTAAGAGTGATGACACTCTATTTTTCAGAAACACCATTTAAAGTTAAATTTGTTGTGTATATATTTATTTTATTATTTTTTTTTATTTTTGTTGTATATATATTTAATTTATTATTTATTTTATTACATAAATAAAGGTATAGATTATTGAATTTAAGATGTTAATCAAATAAATTATTTTGTACTACTTTTATCCATGACTTATTGAATTCGTAGAAACAACTATGGTTATTTTCCTTTAAAATTGTACCTCTGTGCCATGTCCCTCCCGTATATTTTCTCGCGTAGTATAAAATAAGTCGGCAAATCGCATAGATCCGCAACGCCCAGGCGTAGAATCTTTCTATTTTTTTTCCGTTCCGTTCGAACGAGCGTGCTAATATAATACCAGAGAGGTCGGCTCACGATCCAAAAAAATGCGACTTTTCCTGCAAGAGCACATCGTATTTGTGCTGTCTCGTGACCAAACCCTTTTTTTCGATACTTGCACGCATACCAAAACCAATCAACACTGTTGATATTAACGCTTATTTGCTCGCAATTATCGTCACCGGTCACGAATACGCTTTTTTTCATTTTTTTACACGAATTTCCGCATTCTTCCGGAAACACGTTTTGTTTAGAACAGGACGTGCATCGTCTGCAATTTCAAAACGAAATTTCATGCGTTTTAGGAATGCTTTCGATAAGTTGGTGAATTTGAATTCCGATTGTTTCCATAGAATTTATATGCGCAGTGAAATGAGATTCCATATTATCATCACTTACGTTTAAAGATATTTGATTTACAACTTTGATAATAAAATTATATATAATAATTTTAAATTTATATCTACAAATTATCGGTGAAAACTGATCTATCAAATGATCTACACAGTAAAAAAAATATTTAAATATTTACACGATTTCGTGTAAAAATACAAATTAATGTCTAAAAAGTGTTAATTGTACACCGATCGGTGTACCAACAGCCAATCATAATCATACTTTAGATATATTTACACCTTTGGGTGTAAAAAATTACACCGAAATGTTTACACTTTTACACTGGCACGAGATTTTTTTTACTGTGTATCTTATAAATTATTATTTGAAGTATTTATTTTTGGAAATAAAATAATTTAAAATTGCATAAATTTGAATATCGAAAATTAATAAAAATTTATTTTCATGTATTCATATTAGATATAATTTGATTCTATCGCTCTCAATATAAATGCAGTTATTAGACATTATATACACTTCATATTAACTAATTTATTTCAAAGCAATTTCCTGTTTAATTATTTTCTTATACCTTATATTCGAACATTTTAAAATCTAATAAATCAAGGATTGATTTAATAAATGAGCGAAGTGAAAAAATTGAATTGGAGTATTAAGGTAGAGTATGATGATTTATTTGCAGTGCGTTAAGTTGACGCTTCGCTTGAAATAGACAGCATTCGCGAGCATGCTATCGACGCGATTCTGTATATAAGCCTCGAAGCTGCAACGATAATAAATCGTAAAGTTACTGATACGATGTTAGGTGTTTTTATAGCTGCGAGAGATACTGTGGTACAGCTCGTGCCTCGCCCAAACGTTTTGCGCTGGCACACAAAAGCGTAACACATAAAGTGCGCGTTTATTATCTTTACACATAGTGTGCGAGCTTTTTTAGCATCAAGTAATTAGGGTCATTAATAATCGTTTCATTACATTTTCTACTAAAATAACAAACACATAATCGGTTTTATATTTTTGTGCATTAAATTATTTTATATTTATATATAATTGATAGTATATAAGTTAAAACTTTTTTCAATATTTTTTTTGGTAACGTTATGATTTACATTTAAAGAGAATAATTTGAAATGCATAAATTGTAGGTCGAAAATGAAACAAAAAATGAGTTAAACTATTAAATATACAAATATTATACTGAGTTGATGGTGTATGATTTAAAAATCCGATAACCGAGATCCTTATGCAGGTTATAAATTAACATTTCACGCTACTGCTTCCTCCGAAAGCCAAGATTTTAAGCGGTTCACAAAATTATATATACAGCATGAACAAGGTTTTATAATCATATGAATAATATAAGTCACGTGAATGTTATCATCGCTATATAAAACATTTATTTTACTCTAATAAATAATAATTAAATAATGTACCAAGTTATGTTGAATAATATTTAAAACTAGTTTAAACCATTGTAATTATTTTCAAATTACTTACCTTTTACATACTACATACTTTATGTAAATATTATTACTATAGATAATTGTTTCATAATAATTTTCACTTGCAACTGTTGTCTTACATTTATGATAAAAACTACACCACTACTTTTATCAATGTTCAATAGAAATGTTTCATGACAGTCTTGCAATTTTCGCGAATAAAATATAAAAGAAATGATTGTACGATCGTGACATCATGCATTCCGTTGAGTTTTCGATAACTAGGACATTCACCTTTGAAAGCAGGACCGGATTGCTATCTATCAGCGAAAAAGTCATAGCTCAAGAATCGGCAAGAGTGCCAGACATCAATCGAACGCATCACTTGAGTAAATAAAAAATGTTGGCAGTAGTTTGTCGTATTTCACTTTTCAATACTATAACCAAACCGCAAATATACGTCATTCATATATTTCTTTGAAATATTACGTCTGCTTAAATTTTTTGAATTAAATTTGAATATTATTTTAAAATTCAAATTGATACAAATCTTGTATCTATGAATAAGTAATTAATAATCATTTATAGAATACTGATGGAAATTTTAAAATGGAAAACAAATTTTTGTCTATGCATGTGCAAGAAAATTGTGCTTGCGGTTTGGCAAATTGCATTTCAGTCGTAGATATGTGAAGCATTGAAAATGCTAAGCAAACATCGAAAGAACCACAAAAATGTTGCTTCTGAGTAATGAACGAGAAGTTGGTCTCATTTTTGTGTGTTAGTCGCTTGGCAGTTGAGTTTTTTGTTCATTTTATTTCGCGTGGACGGAACGCATCGTGTTCCATACGTTGCGCCATTATGCCAGAACGAACGCCACACACTGACTCACCATTATTAAATGCGTAAGGTATATGGCGAAGAGGTAAAGGTATAAGAGCGAAAAGAATGTTGGTAGCCGGATGCCGAAAGAACAAGTCGCACGGACGTAAGCCAAAGCTTCGCCACGGTTTGGTGACTCTGGAAACTACTGTGAACGAAGTGAGGTCGAGTTACTTACCCTTTTCCCTCTGTCGTATCTTTTTTCTTCTGCTTCGTTTTCTTCGTCTTTCTCCTGTCTTGTCCTCCTTCTCCTTCTTCGTCTTTTTGTCTGTATCTTTTGGTCACTTTTTTTTGTCTTCAAAGTCATATCTTTCAGCTGTTGCAAGTAGAAATTTGTGTTTACAGTATCTGCAAGAGAATGGAAAACAATTTGAATATTCTGACATTAATGCGGGTAGTTTTACAAACTTATTAGAAAAGAAGGGGAGATGAGAATAATAGACGATAGGCGGTATCAACCGTTTAACCATGATTTCCTTTGACGGCAATGTGTCGGCAAGGCGTGTCAAAGATATTACGTAATTATAAGGCACATATATTTTTCCCAGGAGAACATGATTTTTCAATTTTGTATGCGAAACGAAATAAATTTAAAAGTAAAAGTATTTTGAAAAATGGAGAAGAAAATAATCTAAATTGCTCTAAATAATATGGCCATTAACTTTTGCACATCATTTTGTGTAATTTATATAATTTACAATAAATTGTACGAAACGCAAAATGTATTCTTTATGTAATTCAAGAAAAGTATAAATGTATTGTATAGGAATGGTATATTAATTATATTTGAATTCCAAAATTGTCACAAGATTATAATTTATATGCTTTATCTTTTGATTCCACAGAAATCCTACAAGAACCACGCTTTATCACACAACCTTCGAGCAATGGCAACATATTAAGCGGAATTGGAAACAAGATCTTACAGTGTCAGGCGCAAGGTCAGTTTTTAAATATAACACATAATTTTGCTTATAATTGTCATTAACTAAATGTCTTTCGGTTTCATGGAGCTCACTTTCTTTGCTTTTTACTTATTTGCGCTTTGTTCAGAATAATTTGCAAATAAAAAGTCATCATTCTCAATGAAGCTTTATTCTCTTATTTCACACAGTCAACTTAAAACGTAACAATTATATTAAATTTCATCTAACAAAAATTCAAGAAATAAATTGTATAAATATAAAAAATAAATAAGTAAAAAACTGTTGCTATTTAGTGAAATAAATACCTAAAATCACAATTTTCATTATTATTTGTATTATATATAGTTGATACACATCATCATAACCAATTTTATCATCAATAATAACTTAAACTAATGTATTAATACAAATTGCGAATACTGAAATGTATAAATATATTTATAGGTTTATATGTATTAATGTATATACATATAAATATGTACATAATAAATTTACAATTATAATAATAGAAATAAAAAATTAGAAATTATGTTTTTGAGAGCAACACCAAGTACACGAAATGTAAATACCAAAATCACCACTGGAATCAATATTTCAAACAAAAGGCATCGTCTTAAAAGTCGATGAATCTTGCAACAATGTATTGTATCAATGAAATATATCGCAAGTCGGCAGACGGATGCGGTGCTGGGCAAATGAAGCCATACGTCTGTTACCTGGTACCCCGTAACGTGATAGGTTGACCCTATAGTAATAGAATTATATCGGCAAAGGGTGCATGTGCTTTTGACGAGGCGACACGCTTGTTCGAATTGCATGTGCAAGATTTACTGCACTTTTTCATTCTGCTTCACGATTATTTTGCGGTTTTGCTTTTTTGCTGAGCGCAACTCTCTATAACTTTTCACGCATGAATTCTGAAATGTTTGTATCTTAACACACTCTCAAAGGAAGTGAAGTTTAATATCATTTAATGAGAAATTCTTCTCAGCATGATGAGTGCATGAAAATTTAGGTCGACAATAAAAGTTTATTGCCTCGAATGTCGTTAAATTAATACTTCACTATAAGAATAAGTCTCCTGCTGTATATAATTATTACGTAAAACGTTTTCAACGATTGGGCTAAGGTTTGTATTTGAAGAAATTAATTACAAATATAATAATAACAGATATATTGAATAATGTAATATAAAACTTTGTAAATACAATTCTGTATTGTCTCCATTTATCTATTTTCCAACATAGATCAATTCATTTTATCATTATTTATTTGTATTCAACAAATGAAAGCTTCTGAAAATGTATTATGTTTTGAATTG
The DNA here is from genome assembly GCA_022817425.1 of Gryon sp. ZL-2020. NCBI lineage: Eukaryota > Metazoa > Arthropoda > Insecta > Hymenoptera > Scelionidae > Gryon > Gryon sp. ZL-2020. The sequence continues at coordinate 48,930 of JABFPJ010000088.1, read as the reverse complement.
TAGGTTCTCCATTACCGAAGTACAAGTGGTTCAAAGATGACAAGCCACTTACGACAGAATTTACCACCGATCATTATTACAGAATATATAGTCCGAGTAGGAGCGATTCGGGGACCTATTATTGTGTCGCGAGTAACGAAGTTGGTTCCATATTCAGCGACAGAGTATCTCTGTCCATGGCATGTAAGCTGACTCACTTTTCAAGCCGATCAGTAACATTTTTCTCTGTTATTTTCATTCAAACAAATCCTGTTAGCATTTTCACACGCTTACCGTAGATGAAAACTCAGGAACGAGGAAGCGATGCAAAAATGCAACTTGTATTATCAAGGTCTCACTGCACAATAGCAGAAGAGATCTGAAAAGATGAGCGTTTTGTCTGAGACAATAGATGCAAATGTTAATTTACAGTTAATTTGACGAGAAATCATATATGATCATGCATGATATATGATTTTAAAAAATCGTATCTACAAATTATGCAAAAATGTATTTTATTTTAGACATGGGTACATTCGAAGAATTCACAGAAATACCAATAATAGTAGAGTATGGAACTGCTGCCATTTTAGAGATGCCATTTATAGAGAGTTATCCACAGCCGGATGTTAATTGGTATAACCAAGATATGCCAATTCCCTATCAAATTAATTTTGCCACTGCCAACGATAAGCTCATTATTCTGAATGCATCGAAAAACAACGAAGGACTTTACAGGTAATGATGCAAATTTTCTCGTACAAATGAATGAATGCAGTTTTCTCGTGAGATAACTTGGTAATAGCTTAATCAATTTCGATAAACCTAATGCTTGCTTTTAACCTTTCAGAGCAAAGGCCGTTAATGCCCAACTTGGCAAGGAAGAAAACAGTCCATTTTTCAGACTTAAAGTAACCGGAGATCCCAATGCAGAAGTCGCTCCTTCCATAGTCGTCGAGCCGCAAGACACGAAAGTTGTTAAAGATCGTGAGACGGTTCTTTATTGTGTCGCAAATGCTAGGTGATTCACATTAACAGATTCTTTGTATATTACTCATTTTAATTTTTTTTTATCATTCCGAGTATAAATTAATCCTCAAATTATATTTATAATAATGCAGTATTAAATAATCAAAATGAATAATTTTTAATAGACATTTTATGTTTGAATAAATTATAAAAGAAATAAATGCAAAGTTTAGAGGAAAAGAATAATTAAATTGTAATTGCAATTGTTTTAATTACAATTTGTTCTGCTTAAATATCATAATTATGTAAAAATAAAATAATTTGTTCTTTAAACGAAATAGTATACATTTTCATGATTATGTTCATAATTATATACCATTAAACATGATTGAACACTTGTTCTATTCATTTTTTTTAAGTGAACCTAAGTATCCTAAAAATCCCATGATTTATAACATATATTTTAATTCCGTTAAACGTTGATTTAATTGCGTTCAATTGTCAGTGTAATTTCCTTTCGTTCTTCCTTCTTGCATCACAGTAATAATTTGAAATAATTATTCCAGTTAAAGTTACATTTCAAACATGAAATAACATTCAATAAAAAGCATCGCACACTTACCCCATTTCAACGCACACAATACGTCAATTTTTTGTTTCCTTTCTTTTAGATCGTTACACGACTTAAATACTGTCTGGACGAAAGATGGCATACCAATCGAGGACTCAGGAATCAAGTACAATACTAAAGACTCGTGGAATAGAACGCTGATTCTCATATCTGTAAATTCAACTTATAGGGGAAAATACACGTGCCATGTGAGTTTACGTAGTGGCGGTTACCCAACTCTCAACGCGAGTGCCACGGTCTCTGTACTAGGTGAGCTCCTCTACAAGCTTTAATTGCATGCGATTCTCAGGTCTTTCCATGACTTTGTATTTAATAATATGTATTGTACGTTTAATTGAAACAGAAAAACCGAGGTTTATTGAGCAAATGAAACGCGAAACATTGAGTGATTATAGTTCAATGGTGACGTTACCTTGTTACGTTGAAGGAATACCGATCCCTGAAATTAGATGGTTTAGAAACGCTGAATCTGTCGATCATTTGTTAAATACTAGGTAAGTTTGAACTCAGTTTAAACTCATTTTTATGAAAAAATGATTCATAAATTATTTTTTCACTGTGAAAAGTTGTTTAATGTTTTATGTAATTGTTTGATGTTGAAATTTTAACATCATAACAAGAAAAAGGAAATCAAGACTGCGGATTTCTCACGAGTTATCTTTCCTATTTAACATTGTTTGTACTATCATCGCCGTTACTTTATATTCATTGGTATAATTAAAACAACGATTTCTCAACTGCAACCACAGATAAAGAATGATTAGTGATTAAAAATGGTTAGTCCAGAATTGTCCTGACAAGGATTAATGAGATTCATTTTAGTAAAGGATTAAACGAAATTTGTTACGTAGCCACTAATTATTACGCGTGATAAATAAAAAATAACAAAGTAGGATTAGCGGGATTATGTTACTTAAAGAACAGTAAAACTATAACGAAGGTCAGTTTGACCTTTGACTGTTCGCTTTATGGCAGATGGTTATAACATCTGGTTAATATTTTGAGTTAATTCGTTGGCTGATTGGAACATTAAAAATAAGATAGCGGCAAACTTATTAAATTAATGAAATTGTAAGGTTTCCTATGAAAACCTAATTAATCAAAGGTCATTGAAGTGAATGAATTTTAGTTAAAAAAATGCATTTTAAATAAAATATAAAAATAATAAGAGTCATTCATATTATTACTTGAAATAATCATTTTTGCTTTTACTATATTTACTTTTTATGTAATGATAATACACCTAACTGTATAACTAAATTACAATAATAACTGTCTCATTACAATAATACGTCATATTTTATACCGCAAATGATACTAATGATCTTGTTCCGTTATTTATAATATTATGTCATTTCTTATAACATAACCATCTATAACATGAAGATCTAACGATACACACAATTTACATATTGAGAACATCAATATCATTCAATGAAACAATAATTTGTTGCGTGAACATGCAACCAATTTGTTGCTTAAACTTATCGAACTGAACATACATTTTTTTAAAAATTGATTATTTTTCTTAAATATATTTATCCAATGAATATAAACTTACGACTAACGAATAGTAAACTGTGACGATAATTTGAAATGTTGAGATAAAATGAAAAATTATTCGAAATCATATTCTGCATCAGGTTTTTGAAGTTATTGAAAATATGCAAACTTGTATCGATTTCAGGTACAGACTCGAGAGAGATGGCTCTCTGACGATAAAGAAATTATCCGTGGAGGACTCTGGCATGTTTCAGTGTCTCGCGTCGAATGAGGTTGGCGAAGCCTCCAGTTCAACGTGGCTCAAAGTCAAGAGTGAGTATGACTTCCGCATGTTGCCAAGATAGTATCTCGATTCAACATGCTTGATGTTGAAAATAAAAATGAAGTAAAGAAAAAGACGAAAATGAAAGGGAAAAAATATCTAGAGATGTTTGAAATTTTTATGCAATTTCAATTATATTTGTTTAAACAATAGATAATGTTTGTACTGTTTGTGTAAGTATATTTCTTTCTTTATTTCTGACTTTTTTTTCTATGTTTGTGTATATGTGTGAAAACGGTAAATCTTGATGAATGTTATTGTGTTGATGTCGCATTGATTGATGTTTTTCATATATGATGATGCAAGCAGAGGGTATTGGTACCGATATTCGGAGGAACAGAATGGTTCGCTGGGCGGCCGGTTATAATATAGTCAGAGTACGTCAGTCTGACCGCCGCTTTCATTTCTCTCAATACCCAGACAGTAAGAACAATCAAGACAAGTTTTGACGTAATGCCACTCATTGAACACGCAATAGCATAGTCGTGTGGCGTGTCACTCTTAGATGTGTTTTTTCCGCAGGCACTTGCTTTCATTTTTATCACCCTGCAATTTTTTTTCTCGCACTAAATGATTTTGGTGAACCAACTCGAATTGTTTTGATCCTTCGGCTTAATTAAATCAAAAGGAATAATAAATTGTCAATCAATGAGCAATTAACAATGTATCAAACTTTTGTTTTGAAATTAAATTAATAGAACATGTGATTAAATTGTACTTCACAAATAAAGTTATTTTATAATTTTTTCACTGAATTACATTAATGTAATTGTTTTACAATGAATTAAAGAATATTGATTAAAATGCTATTATAAAAGAACAATTATATAATTTACACTTAAGTGGAAATTCATTAAAAGAAATTATTTGTTTCATTGTAGATTTCATTCATAAGATTAATTGAAAATACATGTTATACATTTAATTAATGGCATTAATCTGATTGAATTTCAACAGGATACTATTGTAAACTTGAAAATCAAGTTTCACAACAAATTGTTTCTTTATTTGACAACTATTAACAAGTATTTGATGATGCTAATTTCTACGAATAAATTAAAGTATTTTTTATATTACACCGTAAATGGACATTAGCCATTTCGATTGTATTGGTTTGCTAAAACTGTCTTATTTTGCGTGACGCTTTTCGTGTTATTACTTTTTATCTATTTTTAATTTCCTTCAGATTCAGACTTTTGTTCAAATATCTATTTATTTACAATGATGTGTTAAATATCTAGATTATGTTTTTTTATCATTGAGTAGTAGTAGTGTTTTATTATCTTATGAAATATAAGAAGATTACGTTTATATTCAATTTTGATAAGATGTGACCATAAAATGTTTTACAATAAAAAATATAATAGTCGTAGAATAATTCTAGTAGCATGAAAAGTTTGATTTATTTAGCGCAAATGTTCAATTTTGCAAATTTGCAAATACCTATTGATAGAATTGTTTATAAATATAAATAATAGAAATCAGCAACCGAGTTCATTCGTTCCAGAAAAGCACACTCGTTACCAATAAATGTCACGTTTTCATCTATTTAACCCGGTTGCATGAAAAATGTTTGATTTGAACAATGAAATGCTAACGCTGAATGTAATATACATGAAAATCGACAAAACTTTCGAACAATTTTTCCGCGATAAGGAAATCTTTTGTCGTCTCATAATCTGGATCGCGAGTTTCATAAACTTTCCATTAAGATTGATGTTAGTAGCAAATAAAATGCATTTAAGGCGACGCGTATAAATATGAATGAACGTAACCGAATGTAATAGTATTACATGGTAAATGTTATATGTGTTTCGACCAAGTTCAACATCATTTCAGCGCGTTAATCACTATTGTTGATCACATCCGTGAAATAGGAATTATGATAATTATCTTAAGTCATTAAAAAATTACAATATAAGATTCGTGCATATAATTTCAAGGCGCTCGATATTGGATGTGAACATATAACGGGTTTTTTGGTATTCAGTTTTTTCCCCTGTTCTTTTTTTGTTCCTTTAATTTCACCTGTGATGATATTTGCATGATAAATTTCTGTTTGCTGAGGACGCTCAGAAAACAATTTTGCTGATTCTTATGAATGTTTGTATTCAGTACAAAATTTAATATCACCGTTGAACATTAACTTCGTATATTTTTAAAGTAAAATCATACTTTAAAAATTATACTTTAGTATATTTAATAGCAACAAAATATAATTAGAATGATAGATAATATTTTCATAAAAAGTGATTAGATGAAGTATGAAATCATGTAAGATTGATTTTCTGAGTACAAAGACATCAGTTCGGTTGTTTGTATTGTGGCATTGTATTCGCAGCATCAATGCCAATCATGGAACAAGGGCCAACAAATTTGACGGTTTTGGACGGAATGGACGCGAGATTGACATGTCGTGCGGCTGCAGCGCCAATTCCCACCACTACCTGGATTTACAACGGTATAATAATAATAAATAACATTAATGTTCAATTCCATTGAAGTCTATCGTTTGTCTTAAATTCAAGATTCAAACAGATGTCGCGTTATTTGAGTTATAAAAACTACATAAAGATGTCATAAAAGGGTCATAAAAATGATATAAATTTGATAGTTTCATTTTGTCAAACATAGTAAAGTAAAATTTGTATTGAAATACAATTTAAAATTTCAAATTAATCATTCTTCGGATCTTGTTTCTTTTTTTTGTTTATTCATTCTAACTATATTCATATATTATAATACTTTCATCATAAATATTGTATTTTATATGAATAATTAATGGTCATAGATACAATACAAGTGGAAATAGCTGGAAGAGTTCAACTATTGGATAGTGGCGATCTTCTTATAGCCGCAGTTAAACCCCACGACGCTGGAAAATATACATGTATACGATCCAACGAAGCCGGATCAGTTAATGGATCGGCTTATGTTTCTGTACTCGGTGATTGTCTCTCAAAAATCTTATTAGGAAATAATACGATTTCGATTTGCAGATATTTTATTTTTAACACTTGATTGCTAACTTATTATGTATTTTTACAAAAATGCATAATATTTACACTAATTTTTAATGCATCATTTCAATCATCTATACCTATTATTTATTATCATCATCATTAATAAAATTTCTTATTATAATAATCAATATTAAAATTATTCAATTAATTTAACCAACATAAAACTTAGCAATTAAAATGTGTATTTCAATTTTGTTTAGGGCGAACGCAAATCATTCAACCACCGGAAGACAGATCGTTGGTTCTCGGTGACACTGCCGAGCTGCAATGCAAAGTATCAAACGATCCAAGTGTGAAGTACGACGTCGCGTGGTTTCACAACGGACAGTACGTACAAATTGATAAGCTTATCCTTCAGGCGAGAAAAGCTCGTTAAAAAAAATATCGTCTCGTCGGCTCTATAAATAATAATATTCCCGCAACTACTCATTTGACAGGGTCATAGACACACGTGCGAGTCAGCGATTGAAAATGCATGACAACGGCACCTTGGAGATCAAAGCCGTTCGCGCGTCCGACGTCGGCGAATACACATGCTCGGTTGTCTCTCCAGCTGGCAACGAGACTCGCACCGCGCGACTTAGCGTCATCGAACTCCCATTTGCACCTATCAACGTAAAGGCCGAACGAGTCGAGCGTATCTCACTGCGTACAGTCAATGTATCCTGGGTACCCGGATTTAACGGAAACAGTCCAATTAGAAAATTCATCGTACAAAAAATTGAAGTCCGAGATCTCGGTATGTTAATGGCAAATAAAATATTGACGCACACATCGATCTTGTTTATATGAATTAAAATATTAATCGCTAGATTAAAATAATAATTAAAAATGCTTTTTACATGAAACTTACTCTGTACATATCATTTCATAATACTTTTAACATTAGAATATAACATGACCAATCTATTTGCTATGAAATATGATGCATGTCGTAATTTTTAAATAATACAGTTCCATTCACCATGAATCATGAAAAATTATTCATGATAAACAACACCACAGAAGCTATTATACTTGAACAATTCTAAGCATTAGTTGAACAATCAGAATATTTGCGACACAATTAACTGAAGCTTTTTGCATATTTATCATGTGTCCGATATGCAAATATGGTGATAGTAATACAAAGAAAAATTGCCTTTGTAGGTCCGATAGCTGATCTCTCGCAGAATTGGGTCACAGAATTGAACAACATATCGGCGGAAAGTCGTTGGGTGCTATTAAATAATCTCAAAGCCTCCGCGGCATATCAGTTCCGAGTGATCGCAGTCAATGGCGTTGGAGAAGGGCCAAACTCAGAACCTAGCAACGTTGTTACGTTACCTCAAGAACGTATGTTCACAATTTTTCTGCTCGAATATATGTATAAAATGCCGTTGTAATGTGCAGTCTTTTTCCCAACTATGTTTACGCATGCCACCAAATTACAGTTATTTCTCTCTCGTATTACTTTGAGATGATGAGCATGCATTGTTCAACTTGTCTAATGTTTTCTTTATTTTACATGAAAACAGTCATTATTTATAAATCATATAAGTTTAATGTTAATCACTTATTTATTGTACAAAGAGTAATAATTCAAGTTTATATTTTAACTTGTACAATCTTTTATTCATTAAATGAAACAATGTTTTAACTTTTAATCATTAAGATGTTACATTTGATAACTTTGAATTAAAGTGATTATTTTATAAAATTTAGTTCTGACATGTTATCATTAACTTTTAATTGATCAACAAATTGAGTAAAATAGTTATAATCAGATTCGACTTTTAACGCTTCAATTGACATATATTAAACATAAAATTTGCATTGGTCAAATTAGCGCCATCCGGTCCGCCATTAGGCTTCGTTGGATCCGCTAGATCGTCATCAGAAATTATCACCCAGTGGCAGCTTCCGGCCGAGGAGCATAGAAATGGTCACATCTTAGGTTACGTACTCTGTTATAAGCTTTACGGTTATGGCAATGAAACGCCCTGGATGAGTCACAATATTACCAACGAGGCGCAAAGAAATTTCCTCATAACTGACCTCATCACTTGGAAAGACTACAAAGTGAAAATCGCGGCATATAATGACAAAGGGGTTGGCGTGTTCACAAATGACTTGAAAATTAAAACCAAAGAAGGAGGTAAATAGTTGGATTATTAATCACACTATATTGTAATTTAATAATATACAAAGAGATAATTAATTAAAAAATATTTTATTTTGAAATTAAAATATTTATTAATTTTTTCTTGACGTATTTTTTCTTAGTTCCTGAAGCTCCACCGACTAAGATACGCGTTAAACCAATGAATTCGACTGCAGTTATGGTTTGGTGGAAGCCACCAAATCCTCAAAAAATTAATGGTATCAATCAAGGTTATAAGGTACAAGCTTGGACCGGAGGTAATTTCACGGAAGAAAATGAATATAAAACCGTGACGGTTGCACCCAATTTGTTTGATCCTCTCGCAGAACAAAGTGCGGTAATTACGGATTTACGTAAGTACACCAAGTACAACATCACTGTTTTGTGCTTCACAAACCCTGGTGATGGCGAAAGAAGTATGCCAGTTGAAATTCAGACTACCGAAGATGGTGAGTTTAAGAATCATTGTTCTTATTTTATTTTCGCAACTTAATTGATGCAAATGACAAAAAAGTGTATTATTTTCGTGTTTTAGTGCCTGAGAAAGTAGAAAATCTACAGTTTTTAAATATAAGCGACAGAGCGTTGACAGTAAAATGGGCACCTCCAAAAGAAACTAACGGAATCTTAACAGGATATCAGCTGAAATACATGATTAAGGATCTACCAGAGTCAATGAAAATTGAAAATTTCACTGCTGATGTTATGATGACTAAAGTTGAGCACTTACAGGTTTGTTTTCTTATATAAATATAATAATTAATAAGACATCACTTTATTAATTATTTTAAGTTGTTTATCAATTTATAAATGTACAACTTAGAAATAAAGGAAAGAATACATTGTTTATAGTGTCATAAAATCTGTCCAATGTGACATCAGTTACGATCGTAATTATAATTCCAGGCAACAACACATTACACATTCGAAGTTGTAGCGTGGACGTCGAAGGGACCTGGCGCGCCTAACATCGCAACCATTCAATCCGGTATAGAGCCAGTATTACCTGAGCCTCCTACGAAATTAGCTCTGTCGAACATTGAAGCTTTTTCAGTAGTTTTGCAATTCACACCAGGTTTCAATGGAAATGCCTCGATTTCTAAATGGGTAGTACAGGTTCGTGGAAAATTGCGTGATAAGTTTGATAATTATATCGATATATTCTATTCACGAAACGGATAAAAATATTCATTAATAGATTAATTTTGAATATTAAATCTTCATTTGCCAACACAAAGTCATACAATTTAAGTATAAAATTAAGTAGGTATTCATTTTTTAAAATTCTATTTTTAGGCCCAAACAACACGGAACAGTTCTTGGCACGTAATATATGAATTATCCGATCCAGAAGCTCGAAAAATCACTGTTGAAGGTTTGACGCCTTTTATGCAATACCGACTGCGACTCATTGCAAATAATGTGGTGGGTCCATCGAAGCCATCCGAACCAACGAAAGAATTTCAAACAATTCAGGCGCCGCCCTCGCACCCGCCGCAAAACGTCACGGTTCGAGCAATGAGCGCGACCGAATTGCGTGTTCGTTGGATCGTAAGTGCCTATAAATACTTTGACAACGTTACGTTTTCACTTTTATTTATTTTTTGTTTCATTGTCTCGTATGTTCAAGCGCTTTGAGGGGCGCGAATATTTATGCGTCTCTTTTGCTCTTGACGTTGATTGCACAATTTTTATTTCATGTCTCGAGTATTTTTGCTTTTAGAGATTGAACTTTTTTTGTTTTAATTTCAGCCTCTTCAACAATCTGAATGGTACGGCAATCCACGAGGTTATAATATAACGTACACCGAGATTCGCAATAACAGATCAAAAAGTATAAGTATTGATGACCATACTGCTAATTCATACGTTTTGGATAATATGGAAGAATTTGCACTCTACGAAATTGTAATGAATGCTTATAACGACGTTGGTTCTTCCTCGCTAAGTCCTACAGCTATTGAAAGAACGCGAGAGTCAGGTATAATTAAATATTTTATAATTACAATTTCATAATTTTCTCAATAAAAGAAAAATGTTACTTATGTTTAAATCATTTCAGTACCTTCAATGGGACCTATAAATGTGGAAGCAAATGCCACCTCATCAACTACAATTGTTGTTAAGTGGGGAGATATTGCAACTGAGCATCAAAATGGCCAAATTGAAGGTTTTAAAGTCTACTATGGAGCCAACAACCGTTCACCGTTTCAGTACAAAAACATTCCAAGCAATTCGACATTTACTACAACACTTACAGAATTGAGAAAATACGTTCAATACCATATTCAAGTATTAGCTTACACGCGACTGGGAGATGGTGCTCTAAGTGCACCACCAATAAGAGTGCAAACTTTTGAAGATAGTATGTTGATTAATTTACAAACAGAATTTATATAAAAATAATAATTTATCAATAAAAAAATAAAATAATTACTTTTTACTTTTGTTTTCATATAGCTCCAGGACCACCTTCAAATGTATCATTTCCTGACGTTAGTTACAATACAGCTCGAATCATTTGGGATACTCCCGAAGATCCAAATGGCGAGATTTTACAATACAAAGTTTTGTTTCATTTAAATGGAAGTCTCAGTCATCAATTTTCGAAAGAATTCCAAGCAGAAGATAGAACATTTACGTAAGATTTAACATCTGTATTCTTTAATTTTAATGGGAATATTTTTTATAATTTTATGTGTACACTAATTCTTGTTTGATTTACAGTGCGCTTAATTTAGAGAAAGAACAATATTATATGTTTTCTGTGACCGCACGCACCAGATTAGGTTGGGGAAAAACTGCTTATGCTTTAGTTTTCACAACAAATAACCGAGAACGACCACAGCCGCCTTCAACACCACATATAGGAAAATCGCAAGTTCAAAGCCGACAAATTACTTTCACTTGGACGCCTGGTCCGGATGGCTTTGCACCATTACGGTAATTTCTTTTTCTAGAAACCACATTTTATTACTTCTTTTAATTATATGCTTATGTTTGCGTATAATTTATATAATGTATATAATATATTATGTTTCATTAAGAAAATTATAATAAATTTGTATAATCTTTTGTAGATATTATACCGTTCAACAATCAGAAAACTCTGGACCATTTCAATCAATTCCTGAAAGAGTTGATCCTTCATCGACTTCATACACTGCGAATAATTTAAAACCATTCACTTATTACCAATTCCGAATACAAGCTACAAACGACATTGGTCCCTCTGCCTGGAGCACTGAATCTGCACAAATACAAACATTGCCTGCAGGTAATAATACCCTTGTTCTTAATTTAAACTTTGTAAAAACAAGTCTCGTTTTTAAATAAAATTATATACGTGTATTGCATCGTAAAAATGATTGCGAATGATATATTCTATTTATAACAAAATTGCAGCACCAACAAAGGGTGTAACTGGCTTAAAAGTCGTGCCAATAACGACTTCAAGTGTCGAAGTTCACTGGAATATGATCGAAGAAGTGCATTGGAGTGGCGATTCGAAAACTGGCGGTTACCGCGTGAGTTATCAGCCATTCTCAGAATATCCCATTGCCCTGCAATCGACGCCTAAAGAAGAAATTATGGGAATTGAGGTAACACGCAAATTTCACTCGCATAAAAGTTGACTACTAAAAGTGTTTTTTCGAACATGCAACTAACAAACATCCTTGTTACTTTGACCTTTAGAAAACTAAAATGATACTCAGTGACTTAACCAAAGATAGCAATTATGAGATAATTGTCGTGCCGTTCAATTCTGAGGGCGAAGGTCCAGCAAGCCCTCCAGTTACTGTTTATGTTGGAGAAGCGATTCCAACGGGTGAACCGCAACACGTAAAGGCGATTCCAGTTTCTTCAACGGAAGTGCAATTACAATGGAAACCGCCACTGGCTAACATGCAGAATGGCGACCTTTTAGGATATAAGGTTTGATTTCATATTTATAATATATGATTTAATGATAATTCAACATCTACAATAAAACATATATTTTTTTAACGTAATGAATAATTGTACGTAAATGTTTTGAAAAAAATATATCTGTTTTCCAACAGATTTTTTATCTTGTAACTGATTCGCCACAAGAACTGACAAAGAAACAAGAAGAAGAAATTGAAGTGGTGCCTGCAACTTTCTTACAACATAGTTTAGTATTTCTTGACAAATATACAGAGTATAGGATACAAGTTTTAGCATTTAACCCAGCTGGCGACGGACCACGATCTCCGCCAATTACTGTTAGGACAAAACAGGTATCTTAATATTCTAAATATATGATTCAAATAAGAAGACGTTATAAATGTCAGTTGTTTATGTAGTTTACATAAAACATATAATTATTGTTAAATTATAACTTTAGGATGTACCTGGACCGCCATATAATTTACAATTTTCCGAAATAACTATGACAAGTCTGCGAGTTTCTTGGGAAGCTCCGAAAATGAGAAATGGAGAAATCATTGGTTATGTTATAACTTATGAAACAACAGAACAAAATGAACGTAAGTAAAAGAATTCTTTTAGATTGTGACTATTTTACAAATATTGAAATAATATTAATGTTTATTTTAATAGGTTTTAGTAAACAAGTAAAACAAAAGGTTACGGAGACAAATCTTTTGATTCAACCTTTGGAGGAAGAAGTAACATACACTTTTGCGGTACGAGCCCAAACAATTGATTTTGGCCCGCCGGTTTATGGAAATATTACTACAGGTCCACAGGAAGGATCACCGATGGCTCCAAGTAATCTTGTTATAACAAAAACTGTATCTAGCGTAGATTTACAGTGGAAAAATGGAGCATCTGGCAAAGGCCCGATACTTGGTTACTACATTGAAACTAGACGAAAAGGTTAGCTAACTTGTTTTTTCAATACAATTTGATCATTATACAATTTTATGGAATCGGATTTTAATTGGAACTAAAACATTAATTAAGAAGAATAGAAATATTAATAATAATAATAAGATTTATTTTATGTAACATTTTATGTGTACTGATATTATTTGTTTATGTGTTCAATATTCAATGCAGTCAGGGAAAAATGGCAGCATTGTAAGTCAAAAGTGCAAATTATCAAGATTGTACGTTCTAACCAAATAGGCGTTTCAGTTACCATTTTATCCTTAATAACATTACCCCATATGAACGATATTAGTCTATTGAAAGAATGCTATCTATTATGGATTAAGCATGAATTCTAGCATGATAAAACTAAAATAATTTCTAATGACAGAAATTATATACATTATTATTAATAATTACATATTGAAATATGTTAATAAACATAGACAATTAAAATTAAAAATTATATCATGTTCATTCCATTGCTAGTTATTTGATTTAATAAACATTAATCTTCTTGAGTTAATCTCAATATGTATTTTTTCAGATGATAGTCGCTGGCAAACGATAGTTCGAAGTAGTAACGGTCCCTTAACTGAATATACTATATCATATCAGAACTTATTGCCATCTACTTCTTATCTATTCAGAGTTATATCATACAATAAATATGGAATTAGCTATCCTGCATATTCATTGGATACTGTAAGTATATAATATTGTAAATGTATTTCAATTTTTTATAGAATGTAATTACAATATTAATCTTTGTTATAATTTTATTTTAGATTTTAACCCCATCCAAATTATATTTAGAATATGCATATTTACAACATAGACCATTTTATCGACAAACATGGTTTATGGTAACTTTAGCTGCTACGTCCATCATAATTATTATTATGATTATATCCGTTCTTTGTATAAAGAGTAAAAGTTATAAATATAAACGTAAGTTTTTAAATATACATTTATAAATCGAAAATTAAATTCGAATATGCTCACACATTATATGTAACATTATCTCTTCGATTGATTACAGAAAAAGCACAAAAGGCTTTAGAAGAATCAATGGCAATGGATATTGATGATAGACAAGAGTCTGATTTAGAATTATATAGATCACGTAGGCAATCCGCAGGTGCGAGCATGAGTATAGCTAACGGATGCGGAACTTTAGGTAAAAGAGGCACTTTGTCTCGCAAAGCAATGCATCCGCCCCCACCGGCGATGTATGGCAAATCACCACCGAGGCCTTCGCCGGCATCAGTGACATATCATAGTGATGAGGAAAGTTTGAAAGGATATGACGAAAATCCTGACGACAGTAGCGTCACTGAAAAGCCATCAGAAATTAGTTCTACGGATTCACAGGTACATTTATACACCTACTCAATGAATAATATTACATTTTACAAAAAATATGAATAAATGTAATATTAACTGTTTTTATTCAAACAGGGATCCGAAAGTGAAAACGAAAGCGTGCAATCAGACCCACACTCGTTTGTGAATCATTACGCGAATGTAAATGATTCCTTGAGACAATCTTGGAAACGACAAAAACCCGTCCGAAATTATTCGTCTTACACTGACTCGGAGCCAGAAGGCAGTGCAGTTGTAAGTTTAAACGGCGGACAAATCATTATGAACAATATGGCGAGATCGAGAGCGCCATTGCCAGGCTTTTCGTCTTTTGTGTGATATAAATTAATTCGTTTAAAGTAGAACGAAAACGAAAACCAGTTAAAATAGGAAAATATTAATTGACAAAATTGTGTTTATTTAATGAATCATGAAAATGTAACGAACATGCTTATGATGCTATTTAGTGTGCCTAATGAGATCACGAGAAAATTGCTTAAAAGACAAATCGAAATGGAAAGATGATTAATGTTAATATTGTATTTTTTGTATTGTGATATATCTTGATGTATTGCGTTTATACATTATATTTTATTTCTAGTTTCCTCGCCATCGTGATAGTATTTAAGTCACTGCTTAAGAGTTTGTATATCTAATTTTATTATCTAATGCAATTTCTTTTTTGCTCAAATTTCCATTTTCGATGCTCATCTCAAGATTTCATTTGTAAATATCGCAGTTTAGATATCAAGCAAAATTTAGGAATGACAAAAAGTGTCTTTTTTTAGTTTTATTATTTTTTGTTTCTTCTTGAACGAGATTTATAAGCGAATAATGTAAATAATAAATAAAAATGCTTATTTATACGCGTTGAAACAAATGCATACATGATCTCTTAAACCTAAAACAAGGTTTTTAGAAATGTTGTAGAATAATTATTGTAACAATTATTGCAAATCATTGTGACGTGAATAATAATAGGTATGATTGTGAAGCAAATATCATTGGAGAAATCAAGTGAAAATAGGTTTTTATATTTGTTTACGTTTCGAAAAGTATTCTAGAATTATTTTTATATTACAGTTACAAAGAAAGTGTAAGTGAAATGCATATTTTGCGTGGAGAGAATGACAAATCCGAGCCAATTATTGCTCGATTATATTGTACTGCATTTGTACTGTTTTATATTGTGAATATTATATACATATTATATAGAAGTGATTCAAAGGCAACAAGAAAAAGGCTGATTTAAATATATATCTTAAGATTCATTTGAATCGCCTGCGAATTTTTTATACACTTTTCATTATATTTAAATAAATTGTGCTAATATACTTCCAAACTCTAAAAAATGCATTCTTTTTATTTATTGATAGGAACCTTATTCCTATTAATTGATAGAAAAAGTAAGAAAAACATTTTTTAGAGTTTTCATTTAGTAATAAAAGTTGTCCAAAATTATAAGTGCTTGTAAAAAATGAAAATATCCATATTCATTATAATACAGAGTATGTAATTCTGTAAATCAGAATAATTCGCATAAAAAACTTATTTGAATTAAAAGGACAATTGTAATCCATATCAGCAGTGAATGTAAAAATATTTGTTTGTATATTACAATTTGTATTTGAATTGTAGTAATTTTTGTTGTACTATGTAAAAAACGAGAGAAAAAAACTGAAGGACTAAATTATAATCCATATAATTCAGCAGCATCTGGTTATTGTTTGGTTAAATACAACAATAGCGATAAGTCAATGATAATTTAAGTGCGTGCGTTTGATATGTTGTTCACTGCCAATTGACTTTAATGTTTATCCCTTTTTGTTATGTAGGCATATTATGCCTTCTTAAGGTACAATACAAAAAGAAATAAAAAGAATTTGTTTAGACTCATACATTATCCTTTTAATAAAAATTATAATTCAAGAATTTAATAGTGCATTTTTACTTTTTACTTACCCATTCCCTTTCACCAATTTATTTTCATCATTATCATTTTTATACTCTTTTATTATTTCTTTATACTCTTATATCTATTTTTTTATACTCTTTATATTAATGCATAATAATAATGTAAAATATAAATGTATGTTAAATAAAAAAGTTAATTAACGGAAGTTAATATTTGTATCTTCAAAGGCCGCTTATCTTAAACACATATCACTTAATGATTGTTTAGAATAGACAAAAGAAAAATCAGAATATTTTTCCTTTCTATCACAAATTTAACATATTATTCATCAGGAAGTGAACTTCTTGCAGAGATATGACCACAAAGGAAACTACTTTGTTTCTGTCAGAATTATTACGGAGAATTGTCATTGACGAGCACATTTTTTCGGTATATAACTTAGTTTGTTTATGTAATATAAAAGGCATTTGAGTATCTAACAACAAATTTAAAAAAAAAAAAGCAAAGTTATTTAGCGCTTTTTAAAATTTGGATTACTTCAAATTTTCATGAAATTTTGACTTTTTCATGAATTTACTATGTTTTCATAAATTTTCAACATTTTTATGATTTGTCTTACATTTAGCATTTTTTCATTTTTTACATACATTTTTAAACATTTATAATGATTCTTCGTTTTTCAAAAATATTTCAAACTTTATTTCCATCTTTATCAGTTATGTATAAATGAAGAAAGGTAGAACGTACGTATGATTTACTTGTTAGAGGTTGGTTTTCTGTTTCCAGTTGCTCTGACACAGTGCTTACCAACGTAACAAAAGGTAAACACAATTTTTAAAAAATATAGATTATCAACGACATGTCTGAATCCTACTAGTCGTACTCAAAAATGGATATTTCAAAAGAAGTTTTGTATAAAAAGTTTCAAGATCTCGTTCCGGAATTAGCGAAAAACGTGAAACCTGAATTATTCAGTTCATTGTGTGATAATACTACATTTCAACCATTTTTAAAATGGTTTGTCAAGAATGTCACTCAACACAATATTTTAACAGAGGAAGAAATAGAAATGTAAGTATGCTCATTACTCTTAGTAATATTGCAAAATGAATTAAAAAGTAACTTAACATTCGTGATATTTTCTCTAATACATTAATAAGGTTTATATTTGAATTTTTTGCTTGCTGATTAATGTATATAACCTCAAAACTGTACAATAAAGTTGTGTTACAAATTACTATTTTAACAAAAGTACTACACATTTTACTACACCAACTAGTGGCATTGGGAAAAGTATCGTATTCTACTCGTGATGGCGATGGAGAAATAAAAAAATTTTTTTTTCTCCAGCGAAGTGCATCTCCCACGTTGCAAATAATATTTTTTTATACGGAAGTAAACGTTACACGGAAATACACGGTTGGTGCGAATAGTCGCAACGTAAAATAATCATTGCCTTTTTTTGTATTATTACATTTTATAAAAATTGTGTCTGAATTATTTAATTATACATTATATATATTATACATAATATGTAAAATAAAAGAATGTTGTATTAAGTTTATTATATCGTACATATAATTGAAATTGATACATTAAATATTAAAAATATTACTATTAAATAATATAATTTAATATTATGATTATTAAATTAAGATGTTGTATTTTTACAGAGCTAAACAAATAAAACAATCAGGTTCATGGATCACTGGCCCAGAACTAGACGAGAAACTCAAAAGTGTATTAAAAAATTATCCTGAACTGGAAAAAGAGTATTATTCAGATACTTTTAATATTAATGAACCACTTGCTTCTTATGAAATTGAAAAAGAACAATATACGAAGGACTTAGAGTATCTAACATTCCTTCAGAATCAGTATAAACAATTAAAGTTAGTTTTAAAAATATAGTAATACAGTATAATTGGGAGTTTAGTATTAGGTTTATTTTTTATTTTCTCATTTTTAGAATTATTGAAAACGAATTGGAGGAAAAATTGGACAATGATGATGCTGAAATAGAAAAACTACAAATAGAATCCCAATTATCTTACCAAAAATGTTCACAGTCGATTGAAAACATTGATCTCGCAATTCAAAACTTTTCAGCAAGTTTGAAGCAACTCTTGGATATTTATAATGATATATATTCTAAGGTTGGTAATTACTTCTTTTATATTTGATTGACTTTATTTAATTAGTGTTCATTTTCAATTAAAGAGTTTAGAAACCTTAAATTATTATATATATTTCTTCTTTTAATTTTTTTAATTATTCAATATTAACGTTTTATTAGATGAATTAATTATCATAATTTACAGAGCAGCGCTTATACCTGGGTACAAATGCCCTTGGATAGCTTTATAAAACAATTAGAAACTTATACCACTTATTTAGAAATGTATATAAAAAAACAGTTTAAAGAACCAATTAATTATGATAAACCATCAAACACTTCGTTAAACGATTGTGATAGAAATGAATATATGTTACAAATGCCAGTATTCAAAAGCAAGTAAGTTGTTTATACATTAAAATAATTATTATTACTATATTTGTTTATTAAGTAATTACTTCAATATATGTTTTTCCAGTTTATTAAAAGCCAAAGACCAAGAAATCAACTATAAAGTCGAAGAGAATGCTTCAAAAGCTAATTTTGAGCTCTTAAGTTCTTTATATGATAATGGAAATTTGACAAAAATTCCACAAAATTCTGCAGAGTTTAGGTAATAATATTGTTAATTTGAAGTACAATTTTCGAAACGTTAATTAAACAAAAGAAAGAGTTTAATTGGGATACACTTATTTACATATAAAATTCTACAGAGGAATAACACTAAATTATCTATCCTCTTAATATATATACAATTCAAGTACAATTATTTAAATGAAACATGAACTTTCATTAATTATAAAAATTGATTAAAAATATATATTTTCTAGATCAGAGATGTGCAATATGATAAAGAAACGAGATGTTTTACAAGAAAATGTAGAAATATTGCAAGTACGATTACGAGATACGATAGACAATTTCGGAGAAATGGAGTGCAACAATTTTTTAGTTTATATGATGCAAGAACTGATTGAGAATCGAAAACAAAATTTGGAAAAGCTGGAACACTTAAAAACTTTAATAAGAGAAAATGGTCATGCATATTCGGACTTTTTATGCCTCTTAATTTCATCGCAACACCGACTGATTTCCGAATTCTTTCATTTCGCTAAAGATGCTCAGCATTATTTACAAAGTGAATATTCGCTAGCAGAAAAAAGATGTGTGAGTTAAAACTATAATGAAATTACTTTATTAAACAAAGTATAGTCAATACTGTGTCTATGATTTTAAATAAAAACATATTTTAAATCATTTTTATTTTAGGAATCAATGCAACATATACAAGATAAATATAACAACATTTTGTCATCATATACAAATGAACAAAATATTTTTAATCAGCTAATACTTCAAATTATGGGCCTGGATAAGACAAACGATGTCTATAAGGCTATTCAAAAATATGACGTACTGATTGATGAAAATAATACGAATCGAAAAATGTTTGAAGAAAAGTATTCATCCGTGATGCAAGAAATTGAGAAGATGTAAATATTTATTTTAACCAAATGTCAATATTTATATAACAGTGGTTATACTATAATAAAAATATATCTTTTTTAGTGATAAAGATTTTTCTGAAATTTACCTACAACAGTTAGATAACGGATTAACGAGAAGCTTCCAATTGATAGATAATGTATCGTCAGCCAGAATAGAAGAAGCTACAAATAAAGTGGAAAAGTGTGAATATGAATTTAAATCGATGCATAACAAATTCAAAGAAACTGCTGTAAGTAATTTCAAACTGAATATTTAATCAATTTTCATTTTCGTATTTAGTAAACATCGTAATATGAAATAATTTCTTTTACAGAAAAATATTGATGACTGTTTATTAGATAGGAAAAGCAAGACTTTGTGGCAAGTATTCTTGGCTGCTCCTCATTTAATGCAAATCAAGTATGATGAACTAAAAATTAAAGCTGATACGAAGCACTTCAAAGACAATTTAAAAAACAATGTAAAAAAGAGAATGTAAAAAATAATTAGTCTATATCCTTTAATTTCTATCAATTTTCTTAAATAAATGATTTATAATACATAACATTTTATATTCAGTTATATTCAATATCATTATCATCACAATATAAGAGAAAATGTATAACAAAAAAAGTAGAAAATATATTTGCAACACATCCGCATTGGATTGTCGGTATCCGGGATTTCGTGAATGATCTGTATATGCACTGTATATGCTGGATACGTAGTGCGCTCGCGCGCAACGAAACTTCACGGGGAGTGACGTAAACGTGGGAGCTTAGTGTAACCTTGATCCGTATATTGAATTCTCCCACCATTCGTGTTTTGACCCGCAAGCATCGTAATTCGTGGCGGACAGTTCTCATACACTTGAAGCGCAAACGACTAAATCTTGTTTGTCTCTTCGTTAATGTCTGCTAATAAGTGTTTTATTGATCACAACTTTGTTGTGATTCTGAAGAAAGAAAAACAATTCTATTCTATTGTAACTTGTTTATACAAAATACAATGTCACTATTCCCCTTTTGTTTGAGTATTATTTTTTATATTTTGGAAGAATAATTATTTTTTTAACAACGATTGCAAAATGTATTGCAAAAAATCAAGATACATTTTTGCACTCAATTACCTATCCACATTTGACACACAATGCGAAGATAAGGAAAAGTCATCGGTGATATTTGCTTGTGTTTATATAATAAGCAGCGGTAAAGTTTGCGTCAAGATACGCAATCTTCAGCTGCATGTAATGAAAATAGATCGTATAAGCACTTTTATTGTTTGTTTTCAAATATTTACCGATCATGTTTGGTATTTCTTTGCATTTAACATTTTATGAACATTGTTTTTTTTTCTATTTTGTTAAAATAAATAGTCGTGTTTCCAAAGGCGATTGCAGTTTGTTGAATGGTCAATGCAATTTTTTAAATTGGACTCATAATTGTTTGCGTTCTCATTCACAGTTAGAATTTATATAAATTAAAGTAGGATAATTAGATTCAGTGGAGAAATCCACCGCGCAAGTCTTAAAGCGAAAAGAAACACTGCTCGACCATCGCACTGTCTATTTAGGCGTTTATGTAACTTCACTTGTAATCAAACAAATTGTCCGCTCATTCAGTGTTTCAATGTTTTCACTTGCAGAGTAGGAACTTTGATTTGATTTCACTATCACATGTTTGAATCTTTAAAGTTCACGTTTCGATAATGGTTCTTGATTTACTTTAATGGTATACGAGTTTGTTACGTAATCGTGATAGGAAATTACATTAAACAATATTTATGTCAACACTATTAATATTTATTGATTGATTGAAAAAACAATTTTTTCAATCCTTCAATTTTCTTAGTATCATTTTTCTTAACTTTAGAATACAATTTTGCATCGTCATCGTATTAAAATAAATATTTAACTTTAATTGTTATAAATAGAATTGAACAAGACAAAATTGAAGAAAAAAATGGCAATAAAACTCGGACGTAGTTATTGCAAACTTTTCATTCAGTGACAATAAAGAGTTCATTCATATAAAGCACAATAATAATACAAACTTTTTTCCCCATTATTTACAACATATTGAGGATAAATAAAACTGTGATTGAAGAACAAGGCCGGTTTTTACGTTGATATTAAACATTATTGTTATATCATCGTGGACTGATTATTTATTGCTATATTCAAATATTAACTTTGATTAACATCATCGTTGCAGTTCAAATGCGTCTGTGATCTGTCAGTCACGCATTTCTATGATTAATTAACAAACAATGATAAGCTAAAGTTTAGATACATATATTGATAATATTTCATATCAAAATGTCAATGAAAGTGCATAATACTATTGGCTCGTATTATTGTATTTCATTGTAAGCTTACATAGTATAATATAAATAATTAATTTATTGCTACTTTGTGAACTTGTTTTTGTAACAAAACAATTGTATGATTCCACTGGACTTTCGATTTACGTAAAAAACAGAAAATACAATGGAATGTTGTTTTTTGTTGCTGTTTATTTTCTGAATTCCTTTTATTTGTTTGATACTTTGTTGTTTTAATTATTGCGTACATTTAATTTTCATGCAGTGCACAGGTAGTGCTTTGAGAATGCAAACAAACGCGTAAATAATTGGGTCAATGTCTTGAGTATAAACAAAACGACACGAAAATAAACGTAAGATGATTAGCATGACTACTAGTCTATAACTAAACTTAATTAAAAAGCAATTCTAAATGGCTTTTTCAGTTTAATTTTTTTTGTTTATATTGTAAAGAAATACTACTTAGACTTTGATTATTATTGTTATTATGTTATACCTATATAATTAATTATATACGCTCATTTAAATTTAACTATTTCATTCTACTATAAGTCTAGCTAGCAGACTTATTACGAAATTTTGCCTTTAAATTATGCTAGTTTTAACAATGTAGCTTGCGCCAAAATGCGCATATATTGTATATAGATCATCGTTTATATCTGTCAAATTTTATCGTAAGCGGAAGTCCGATTTCGTTTTATGATAATAAAACTTGAATTACATTTGTATTTTTCCAACGAAGCAATAACAATGAAATCATATTTTGTACAAATACATTTACTCATCAATAAAACATTCCAAAATGATCAAATATTCTTTCCACATTGCAAATTAATTTGTTTATTTAAGAATGATACTTATTTTTAAGAATGATAAAAATTATATCGATCCTTATCATTATAATTTCAGTAAATTTTGTCTCTTCGTAAAGAGACTGACTTTGAACCCTTGTTATTTAAACCGCAATGCGTTTTCACGTATCGTTAATTACATTTTCATAAGTATTAAAAACATGTAAGACGACGCCACACATCGATCCTAAAACAGAACTGATGTCGCAAGTTGCGTAAATCTAAAAATATGATTCCGCGAGAATGATTGCATCACTGACATTGTCGTCATTAGTTCATCAGTGTCGATTTGGCATGAGTGACAATCACGCGAAGCGCCTTACGTTGGCGCATCGAGACATTTTTGTCTTGAACGAAAGTAGACTGAACAAAAAGATATGGAGAAGATAATAACGGCAAATAATAATTAGCGCGATGTCTGCGAATCGTTGCATAATACTGTATAAATTCAATGCAGACGTTTGTAAACATGATACATCTCCCCTAGACTTTGTTGTTGATAAAAAAAATGTATATATGTGCTCTTTAAGTTCCGCGTTAATTATTACGTTGAATGTTAATTCACTTTGAAAGCATAACATCTGAAGTCAGTTTGCAAATATAAGCATGTTTTACAATATTAAGGTTTAAATATTATTTATCAGGCAAAAAATATCCAAAAACTTACCGATTTAGCACTGCTGCATTTAGTCTTGCCTTTAATAAATGTGAACCGTAATAATCTGTAAAAATCAGGATGAAATTATAATTATATGAATTAATATTAAAATAAAAAATGTTATTTTAAGTTTAAATGCATGTTTTAATTGTTTGTGAATGTCATTTTTATGTCAGTGTGGTTGTAGCGTAAACTAACAAGTAGTTTTAAAGTACAAAGTTATTATTTCAGCTACGTCATCAATAACCAAATTATTTCATAGTTCTTGGACTATATTCGTCTAATGGTAGGTAAATTTTTGCATGAAAATGTGGAATATATGAGAATGTAGGTTATAAATGCATGCATTCTTATGTGATAAGGGTGTATAATCAATAAAACAAGTGTCAATATGCAGGAAGTTCTTTAGTGCTCTAGTAAGAATTTAGAGTACCAGGCTAAATGTAAACTACAAATAAGATTCATTCAGGTCACCAAATCAGATGTTATATACACACTCAAATCGATTTAACATCGATTAAAACAGCAGAAACGAAGTTATGTTTTGTTTTCTTAAGACCACAAACACAATTATTTATCTTAATTCTAGTAGTTCAATTTTTAGTTTAATTGATTCAATAGAATATATTTAATTTTATATATTTTTTTACGTCTTGATAAGCATATTATGACAACTGAATCTATACTCTAATAAGTAATTGTTTAAATTTAATTACAATTTAATTTATTTTGTTTTCTATAGAAATAAGAATTCAAAACGGTATAATGTTAAGTTTTATAAAATAGTAAGAATCCTATTATATAGAAGAAAATGTCAAATGAAAGCGATTTATTGCGATATTAAACAACAAGATTGTTATGTTTATGATTTCATTTTACGTTTATTCATGTTTATGAGTCAAAGGGTCTAACATATTACACTTTGACTACTGATAAATCAGTTGGAAGAAATCTGTTGTGTTTTGGAAAGTTATTTTTAGGAACAAACAAAAATATATGTTAAAAAAATAATTTGTTCGTGTCTCCTACCATTTATAAGGTCACTACGATTACAATATAGTAACAACGAAACACATGCCTTGGATTGCACGTGTTACAACATTTATGGAGACAATTGTAAGATATTATTGGAGAAATATAAAGCATTTCATGTATCACATTTTTTAAATCTTTTTTTAAATAATATTCATACAAATGTCTCTTTTCTTAATTAACTAAAGATTGATTTTTTTATTTTACTGTTCTATATATTCAAAATTTTGATTATATCTCTCATATATTTAAACATAAAATATTTTAAAATCATACGAATTGGTTTTATAAAAAAATGCAAACTGTCTTGAGCCCAAATCAATATAAGAATTCTTCGAAGCTGGAAGGAATTAAAAAACAACAAGGTTCAATCGAGTAAGAAAGAAGTGAAGAGGGAACAAAATGAAAAGAGACGGAGGATAAAAAAAATGAGAGGAGAAAAAGAAAAACAGTCAACAAAAACACGCGCACCAGTCATAGTAGGACGGTAGTAGGGTAGGAGAAAGAGCACGTATTATCGATTCGCCGGGCTTTGAGTTAACGGTTTGTTTACGCGAGCAGCGACAACGGCGCTACGCGCATGCGCAACCAAACAATAATAACAGAGAGAGAGTCAGAGAGGAAGGTTCACGGCAGTGGCAGCCCCGATTCTCGTTCGTCTTCTGACGTTCCGAGGCGGCACAAACGCGCGACACTGTTTACTGCTCGAAACTCACTTCGACTCATACGAGGCGTTGATTGTTTTAACGTGATTCGAGTGCAAACACATTTTTGGTGCAAACGACGGTGTGCTTCCTTCAGTGCAGAATTTTCAATTCCGCAGAGATCGAGCGAATCGGTCCGATGACACAATAATAAACAAAGGACGCGCACTGTGCGGTAAAAACGAATATACGCAAAGTACACATACTTAGTCGCCTTTTTGGAATAATGCCGAAAGTTGCTTCTTCAAAGTCTAAGGACAACCATTAAAGCAACAATTTCAAATCTTGTCACTGGTTTTTGTAATTTAGTATACATTCCTGAAACAGAAGAAGAAAGAAAAACAACTCAAAGTGTATACAGATCATATGTGTACAGACATTTCAACACATAAATATATGTATAATAATATATAGTTCAAATATCAAAGATATATTTTTGGAAAAATCTTAATAGCTGATTATCATTGGCATTTTCGAAAAATTCTGCAAAAATAACTGAGACAAAAAACAAGAACAGTCGCGAAAGTAAACAAACGCGTGTTGTACTTGTGTTAGTGAGTGAGAAAGAAGGAGAAAGAGAAAGAGAGAGACGGAGCTTGGAGAGGGACAGACAATGCCGAGCGCAGAGGAGCCCACTTATTTAATCGAAGTGATGCCGGATGCAACCGCGCAGGACTTCTTATCACACGACGTGGACCTGCTGGTGTCTCGAATCAAAGAAAATCTCCGACTTTCAGGCTTAAAGGCAAAGCCAAGTGTAAGCCATAAAAACAGGCCCTCGCCATACAGGATACCCTCGCGATCTTGGGCTGAACCTGGCGTATGCGATAAGTCAATGGCCAATCATCCATCGAACGAACACCAAAAAAAACGAGCTTCCACGCGCCATGAGGATGACGATCCGTATAAGGTGCTACAAGAATTGTTGCGAGAGGGCGCCCTTATCAAGGAGGCAGTTAAAAGGTTACAGACTAACGAAGACTTTGAAGACTGGGATCAAGACTCAGACATAGACCAGGATAATCGATTTATCGATGGTAGAAGATATCGTCGGAAAACCTTCTATGATGAGGACGATATCCCACAAATACCTCCTATATTTCATGACCTCGATCTATGAGATCTAAGTGGACGAAGATTCTACACGCTTTTATGAATCTGGATTGTGCTTATTCATTGTAGGAACTATTCTTAAGTGAACTTAGAATTTGCAGAGAGGATTATACATTGGACAGATAAAAATAAACTAACGTGAATGAGATGGCTTATGTAGCCAAACGTCTGGGTCAAATTAGAATTTAGTTTATGTGAATTACACACAAGTTTTTATTCAAAATGTGTAAAGACATTTAATTTTGTGAGATATTTAAATGAGAAATTTATTTCTGTATAAAAGAATTTTACTTGTTAGACGTGAACATTTTCTTATTATGGAGAAACTGTTGGAATTTGTGTTTGGGAATAAAAGGGGCGAGGTGTTAATTTCTCGAGCAAAGAGGTCTTGCAAAACGAGTTGTAATAAAGGGAAGAGAGAAAAGTCCCTTGTCTCGCTTGAAAGAGCAGCAATCTAAGTCTTGGAAGTTTTCCATTGTCTCTGTTTTCTGGGAAATGGTTTAACCCAACAACGCTGGTAGCTTGCCATTAATGGCTGGTGTTTGTAAATACGCGTAACGTTCGTGCGCCTTCGGTTGGAATCGACGACTCGTCGCCGGTACCGACTACCAATGTCTGGCTTTGGTCGTCTGAGAAGATAAACAATGCTGTAGACACGAGACCACTGGATGACGCTGACATCGTTCGTCGAAAATAAGATCGCTGCTTCCGCTATGAAAATCAACTGCTACAAACAACGTCAATCACTTGGATATACAAATTTGCACAAATAAACCGTAAAAATATATAATAAGATATAATTGCATTAAACATATATTAATTGAGATATTTATTTTCTCAATTAATTTATTTTTTCTTTTGTGGTAACAGTAATTGCAAATTATTTGAAAAAATATATTTTTCGGCAGAATGTATATTACACAAAGTAAGTGATTGAATTTGTTTGTTAGGATTCTATGTACTATTTGAAGTAGTTATTTTGTTTAGTTTCTGCGGCAAAACAATTTTAAATATGGTTCCTTTGCCGGCATTTTTGTATATACATGGTGTCTCAAAATTACCAAATGACCTCGTTGCAAGCAAGGTCATATGATGTTATTTGCTTACTGTTTTTTATCAGCATTAAGTGCAACAACATATTTCAGTTTAATCGAAAGTTAAATGTTAAAATATGAACAATATCACATGATTTGAGTCAATAGCAAGTTTACAACATTTCGATTGTGTAAGTACGTGCAAAATTTTCAGATAAAAGTATACGCTTTGACGCGACTTTTTTCCATCTGAAAAATTGCTTTTTATATACCCGTGTACGATTTTTCAGATGAATGAATTATTCATAAGATTGACAATTTCACGAACATTTTAAAGCACAATTCAAACTGTCAATTTAAAAATAGCTTTCTTGTAAATGTCTACATTACCTTTACATTTATTTTGTTCCTATTCAATACAAAGTTCATAAGTTAAATAAGACACATGTATTGCTGATTTATTGATTCGTGGAATGGGTCAATTCTTATATACTTAGATTTGCTGGAATTATCTATAGCAAAGGAAAAATAGAATTAAGAAGAGTGCATTTTTCCTGAGTTGAATACATATTATAATTGATTATTGTTGAACAAATTTATCTATAAATATCTTCTTCTAATTTTACAAATAAAGCTTGTATTTTTCAACTGTTATATAATAAGAATCAAATATTGACATAGATATTCGATTGAACTAAATTCAGTGTTGAATGCACTTATTAAGAATAACATCAGGTGCTGTGCGTTAGAAATGTGATTATAAAATAATTATGTTTAAATATTTCATACATTGTATGTATAATTATAACAGTTTAACATAAGTGTTTATTTTCGACGAATTGTCAGTGAATTAAGAAAATCTACATATATATTTGAACATATACGTATCCGTGCATATGGATTTACGGATGCCAAAGAGAAAATTTTTCGTTCAGTTGAAAAGATTCTTTTATCTTGGCAAAAAATATTAAAACTGATAAAAGTGTAAGAATTTCAAGACTCTTGGTTGTTCTTTTTTATAATCGTATGTAGAAATATATAGGGTTATTATAGATTATTTACCCGCGTGGAAAAATTAGTTTGGTATAATCTGGTAAATAGCTTCCAGACTACATCCATAATATATCCAGACTATTTTTTCCACTGGGTTACATTAATGAATATCAATTAAAATGATTCCGATACAGTGTGAAATTTGATCATTCAACATAAGTACTAAGAAAGACGGTTATTTAAAATATTAAGAATGGACTTTTTCATTTTTTCGGTTCTTTCAGATTTATAAACTGATTCTATAGTTATTATTAACATTTTTCAAAGAACGCGGTTTTGTTCGTTGAATAAATATATGACTTTAATATTAAACAGCATATATAAATGTTCCTTTGGATACACAAATTCTCTATCCATTTACTAGTCAATTATATATAGAGTTTGTGTCCATCAAATAGTGGTCTAAAGAAAGTTTGCAAAAGGTCTCAATAATGTAAATTATGATACTATTGAATGTAGGGTATAATATTATGTATAATCTTTGAAATGAAAATAGATACATTATTCTTATAGTGATCCGACAACTGCATGCTAATTTCGTTAAATTTATGAGTGATACAATTCTGTATTTTCATATATATTGTTAAAACATGTATTATAGAATTATTTTTACAATGTCATTAGAATTAACATATATTACAAATTATATGATACTTTTGTTTTTATAATGATTACATTCTCTTGAATGAATTGCATAAACCGTGTTCTCAGAAATTTGTTTCTTTTTGTGGACTTTAAATTTATGTATGAAATTATTTATTAAATTTGTATTTTAATATTGAAAATAATTCAGAAATATGGATAAAATGTTCACTAAATGTATTTTAATTTCACATTGTGTCTGACTTGCTTTGAACTAACTTTAGTTAGATAACGACAAAAATGTATATATAAAACTATACGTAAGTTTCAACTAGCGATTCAATTTCCAGAGAGTAAATAAAGCGGTAAACGAGTTCCAAAACAATATTGTAAGCAAGCGAATATTTGAATTCGCGTGTTATACCTAAACATAAATCTGTATAACAATGTAAACGTACGTACAAAGAATAGAAAAAGGTGTTAAATTATTATTGTTCATTCAGAATGTCATAATTTCAACGATCATAACAATACAATCATTAGCACTGTACTTTCATCTCAAGCTTTTTTTGTGTAAACACTTTTTGCAGTTCAGTCATTAAACAAACAATGATATTTCATGACTTTTGTAGTCTAATCTAATCTAATAATATTCATTTAATCATACACATTAATAACAACAATGTTTCGATTTTCGGAAACTGTTTAAAATATATTCGTCAACACCATACATTATAACATATAAACGGTGTTTACTGGAAAATATGGAAATTTCCACCTTATACGCATAATTAACTTCTAAAATAATCAAAAATTGCTTACTCTCGTGACTGAATATATTCTTACTGATTATTTCGAATCCAAACTTCTAATAATTTTACATTAAGTGCAAAGATTAACTTAAATTACTTTCATTATCACCTTGAAGTTACACTTGAAACTCGATATTGTCAAAGTTAGATATAATTTTCTTCTTCGCTTCGCTATCATTTTTGCATAAATGCATATTCCGTCTAAATCTCTTTTTGGCTGCCGAATTTCATTTTTTTTTTCATTTCTTTACATATGGTGCTGGTTAAAACTTTCGTAATTGCCGTTTGCATCTTTCTAACGGTACTAGAGATATTAGCAACGAAGAAGTGAAGGACGCGAACTGAAAAAAGCCGTTTATCGCAAACAGACGCGCTGTCCTGACACAACAAAAAGTCTGAGAAGTATAAAAAAATATATAGCAGATACAATTGAAGTTGCTGCACCTATAGAAGCAAAAGATTTGAAATGTTAGTGAGTGCTGATACAGTGTTTTCCAGTCAGTCAGTGAATTGGAATCAGTGATATTGTCATTGTTGTATTATACATATGAAATCTCAAGTACAGTTTGCTGTGTTCTGTTAGAAAATACTTCAAACTTAAAAAAGGTTGAAACACAGTTGTATTATGAAAGTTATTTCAAAGAAATACGATGTAATTAGTTTAAAGGAAAAATTCTTCGTAAAACATAAAGATTAGTGGATGTGTAATGTTAAATTCTGGATTAGTATATACTAATGTGCGACTGCTTGAAGAACGGAAAATAAGAAAAACAAATTTCTGTTTGACAAAGTAAAACATTATTTGTTTTAATTCATCATTTTTCATATATATCAAGAATATTAAGGCGCAGTGATTTTCGAAATTTGTTTTTCGTAAATAATTCTACATGCTGAAAATTCGGTTCGAAATACGTAACATTAATTAATTGTTTCTACAAATTAATTATATCGATCTTTGTTTCATACGAACAGAGATTTGTCTCGCACAATGTAGGTTGCGTTAAACGTGTCGGTGGATTTGACGAAACTTCAAATTGTTGTTATTGTATGTATATTTACAAATTATTCATTTATAACTATTACATGGTTTTCCTAATCCAGGATCTGTAATATATTGTACTCAATGTATGTAATTCAATGTTGTGCATTATCTGCATGAGTAATTTAGAAGAACTCGAACTAAATAAACATTTTCGCGTAAAGAAGGCGAAGTAATGAGTGGTACTGATTTTTGTATAAAATACAAAGTCATCAATAAATTTGTATTATTTTCAACTTATTTACTTTTCATATAATATTGATCATCCTTGAAACTATTATTCGAACGGCAGTTTAATATTCAGTTTATTAATCAAACTTCCATCTGCAAGTAATTACATTTCCGGAAGTAGTAAAACAATAGAAAATTGCAATAACTCAACTCATTAAACGTTTCTTTAAATAAATCATTTCCTTTATAAGATGGAGTATTTTCATAGTAATACAAAATTGATGGAGAAATCAAAGAAATCGATTATATGAAATTGTACAAATACAAATGTCTTATCACCTCTTCTTATTTCGCTCGTTTTATTTTGCTTCATCTTAACATTCTTCACTGAAGCAAGACAATATTGTTCGAAAAAGTTTGTATATTATTATCGTACCTGTTAATAATATCAATCCAAAAACTAAAGATTTTAAAAACAAGTTACAATTATTCAGTTATCAAACTCAAGTATTCAACGACGTTTACTACATGCAATAATATTGTATGTCTAACTTGAAAATTATAGTAAGAGATTGTAAATTTTGTATACGGACGAAAAATTGTCGTCACTTTCGCAACCTTCTCGATTGCGAGACCTTCCTTGTCAGTCAAGTATTACTGAAGTGTATTGTTTATAACTTCTTTCCAAAATGCCTTATTCACACTGGTCCAAAAAATGGTACATTTTTCGTATGAATTTGATATTCATTTTTGAAATAATTTGTTCAATCATTTCACAAATGCAAATTCGATTTCTTAGCGTGCATTGAGAGACGTATGTTGCTGACAAATATTGAATTGAATGAATAAAAAATTGAATTTTGTAAAATGTTAAAATTTGTATAATATTAACAAAAAGCAAAAAAAAAGTACAAATGCCCATTGTTAATTCAATTGGAAATAGTTTCATTCTTAAATAATTTTGTTTGTAAGTTTTCTCTCAATGAAAGAGCGATTGCATTTGGGGATATCTTAGTTGGATTTAATGTGTTGTCCAACGTGAATGAATCAGCGGAAAAGGAGATTGGGCGTTGAGCAGTGAAGAAGGATCCTGTATAGAGAACAATAACGTAACGACACAATATTAGCTTTACACGACTTGCTGTGCATGTTTTAGTGCATAGTCATTGATCATCGTACGAATTCCACTTGTGTTGAATGTAGAAATGTTATGAATCACTTGTAAACATGGTCTGGATGTGTGTGAGTGCAAGCAGTTTTCGCAACTGGACATTACATGTGGTCTAAACGAAGTAGGTACACGTAGCAGTGATGATTCATTTTCAATAACGGCGTGCTTTATGGGCGGTTTATATAATCTCACGTGGAACGTCCTTATCGGAAATCACATTTTCACAACGTAAAGACCAGTTTTGTAGTACCTGTGCGATTACATCTCACAATGATGTTAGCTATCAGTGGAATTAACGAATATATGCTTATGAATGTATGAACCGAATTATATGATTACTTTATTTTTTATGCGAACAAAAATAATTCACGTCTGTCTTTCTCTGTCCTTTTTTTAATGTTTTGTTAAATAATGGATAGACATTAAAATATATCTCGTTGTGATCGTCGACCTGATCGACAAATTTATTGATAAATAAATGACGATTTAAACGTAACTCATTCTTGTCATTTCTCCCTATATTATCCACATCTTTTTACATATTGTCTTTTTTGACTTGAACAAATATTGACTTAATTTACAGTTTGCTTTTTGTGATGGGCATATTCAATATCGAAATATTAAGGATTTTTCCATTAAAAATTAAAAAATTGCTTTCCTTTGCCATAAATAATCGCAGAAATAAGTTAAATTGTTTAATATGCATGAAAAAGGAATATTTAACGTAACATGAGTTGATATTATGATAAGAATATCTGCATGTCACTTACATATGACTTGTTAAATATAAAATGATGAACCCAATACAAAATCAAACATATAATTGTAACGTTCAATTACACGTCAATAATCGAATGGATTCTAAATTAATTGGAATCCTTCATTTATTCAACTGTGCATTAAACGACGTCTTGTTTACGCAGTTTTTGTTATTTTGACAATTGTAATTGCTCAAGTTACATAAACTGTTTATTTACTTTACGGACGGTAACAACTTTACGATTACACAACTAACTTTTTACAATTGAGAGTATATTTACGCACAACATTGTGAGGATGTTTTTAAACAAAGTGATTATACAGTTTTTTCTTCGTTAATTGAAACAATGCATTTATACGAATTCTGTTGTAAACAACTTCAATGTTTATTGCATAAACTGTAATTCATATATTAAAAGCATAAAACTGAATTTTGCCTTAATATTACATGCATTAGTATATGACATATAGTAAATTCCTACAATAAATAACAAATTATGAACGTATTAATTTTTTATATTTCACTTTGCTTTATGAATTCTACGTTAAGCTTTTCTCTCAGTCAAATTTACATTTCGCCCGGATATATTCGTCTGAGTCACGCGTCGATATGCTAATTTCATCGCAAAACCTGAATCTTTGTCATTTCGAGGAAGATAAATCACGAATTATGGGATCACATTTGTATGTAGGACAGTTATGTTTGCAGTCAAAAGAGTAAAGTGCTGGAAATTTCATCGGCAATCAAAAAGTCAGAACTGTAATAAAACTGGGTTCATCCGATGTTGTATGGAGTGATTCATGTGTTTTACACAGTTCTGAATCACACTGTTCGAAAGTTAAAGTCACTTGAACTGGAAACATTTTTGTGTTCATGGGCGTTATTGTAGTGAAATTTCATCACCTTTTCACTATGTTATTTTCCACGAAAATAATGAGCATAAAGAATGTTGTGAATATTTAATAAATTCAATACAATTAAAATGGTTCTAAACTTGCTAAAAATTATTTTTGTTTCAACATTTGAATTCATAAAAAACTGGTAAGAAGATATGTTATTTACTGTCTTTATCGTTCTTATAATATCGATCAAACATTGCAAAATTAGAAAATTCAGTGTCAGTTAATTAAAAAAACGACAAACCTTCACTTTTATATGCTTGTCGTATACAATTATTTTGTAATTAACTAATAATAAGTTAATGAAAAAGTACTCGTTATGTAATTTATTATACCTTGATTAAAATATTATCTTGGTATCTTTCTTTATTTAGAAAAAAAAGTGTATAACGGAAGTGTCAGCTACATTTGCATTTTAATCAACTTGCCATAAGTATTTTTAATTGTCTTTCCGGTCGCAGTTATGCCGTTCGTCGTGCATTTGAATTTCAAGAAATAACTTTGCGAAAGAAAAGTTTTAATAATAATAGTAAACTAGCTTAGAATTCATAGATGAAAGACTGGTAAAAATAAAAGCAGAAATATCAAACATACACCAAATTCAAAATACATTTTTAGCTGGAATTTGAATGTCTATCTTGTGCTGACGTCATTCGTTTTAATTTTGCGAAGTATTTAAACCAGATTTAAAAAAAGTTTTGCCAGTCTATTTTGAAAACATCACACGTTTTATTTAATTGTTTTACTCTCTTCTGCTTTTGACTTAATGTAAATATGAAGAAAAGTATGGTATTATAATGAGCAAATTTGTGACACTTGAATTAAACTGTAGTTTAGTATTCAGATTCGGACAGTGGAATGGTGGTCTACTTTTCAACAGTCGAGTCGCAAATGACGTCATGTTATATTTCTTTGGAAGCAACTTCAAAAATATAATTAGAAAACAAAAACTTTCACCTCACTAATTTTATCGCTCGCATGTATGTCAGCTTTAACTCTTCTTTATTGTTATATGAAACATACATGAACCATTATTAAACATCGTGGAATCTCAAATTTAAATATTGATTACAGAATCTTCTATACATACAAAGTGATACATTTTGAAATGTATTTTTATTTCAAGTTACACTTTGGTGTTTTAGTTTTTGTATTCGAATAAAACCGAGTTTTAGATGTTGAAATAATAATTGCTCGAAATTGGATAATTTCAGATTTTGTAATTTGTTTTTCAACATATATATATACATATAAATAGGTGTAACACTTTAGCCTTCTCCCATTTCCCTTACTTGCCCTTTAAACGAATTATTAAAGTAGAAATAACATTGCTCTATGTAAATACAAAGGAAAAAATAATGCAGTAAAAGGTCGTTGCAGCATCGTGTTTAATCCGGATTTTATTTTCAACACTTATGATATTTTGCCTTGAATTAACAACAGTCACGCGATAGTTCATGTGACGTAGAACGGCCAAGTCACAAGTCAGTTCATTCCGTAAACAAAACACGATCGTTCAACGGGCAACGCATGTCAACGTTATTTTGCTTTTTTACACCAGACGATACAATGTTTTATAAATAGGAAATTGTCGATTCATCCAGACATTTTAAATCATTTATCGAGGAAAATACGAAAGAAACACAATGTTTCTGCAGGCCGAAGGATTTAATAATGTATAA
The DNA here is from genome assembly GCA_022817425.1 of Gryon sp. ZL-2020. Lineage (NCBI taxonomy): Eukaryota > Metazoa > Arthropoda > Insecta > Hymenoptera > Scelionidae > Gryon > Gryon sp. ZL-2020. The sequence continues at coordinate 12,736 of JABFPJ010000088.1, read as the reverse complement.
ACGGCTTTAGTTCTACTAAATATGCAAACTTTGCAAAAAATGTTCACAAAAATGCGGTCGTTTCTTTTACCTTTGAATGTTATACTTATATTCATTCAAGTCTTTAGTTTCAAAAGATCAAAATCAAGTTTTTAGATGAAATAATATACAGAACATTCACTTGATATATATATATATATATATATACAATATCCCAGTATTATAATAAAACAAATAGCACATTAAACATTTATTATAAGTATTTTCCTTACACATGCATCGAAAACACATCTTTTCTTCCCTCAAAAGTGGGATGAAAGTGCTACTTTCTCTCCCTCGGGAGGAAAAGTATTTTCATGTCTTGAACGACGTAATGGAAGGTTACTTTCTCTCCCTAGAGACAGAAAGTAGGAACAGAATAGTATATTCCTCAAAATTTTTTCTCACGAGTGTATCGGAAAGGTCTTTTCTTCCTCGAAAAATGGGATAAAAGTGGCACTCTCCCTCCAGAGGTATGAAAAGTAACTATAGTGATGGAAAGTAACTAGAGTGATGGAAAGTAACTAGTTAAACAAAATTTGTTTCACTTATTTAAGTTATACAAACTTTCCCTCTCGAGGGAGAGAAAGTGCCACTTTCGTCCCACTTTTGAGGGAAGAAAAGATGTGTTTTCGATACACGTGTGAGAAAAAAAAATTTGCAAGTAGGGAAAAATTACTGAATATACTATTTTCTATCAGTGTGAATAATTGAAATCTCAGTAAGATTATTTGATTTTGGATATTCGTAATAAGTATTATTGCAATGACGTTATTGCTATTGATTTTCAATAACTATGAATATAAAATGAAACAAATTATAAGTTCAGCATGAAACCAAATTGATTACTGTCCTCTAAATACGTCATAAATAGCTTGTCTATTATTATAAATATAGTATATTAAGTACTTTTGAACTTATATGTTATACGTCGTTGAATGAACTATTGCTATCAATATCGGAAGGATAATCGCATTATTCTATTTTTATTTTTTAATACTTTGTTTACATTCTTTAAATAAACTAATTAAAGTTATATAAACATGATAATCGACGAGTGAACATTGGGAATAGTAAGTTAAAGTATAATAAGTATGTAAAACAAAATTTAAATTTAAATAGCGAAAATATACATTCAATTTCTAGGTTGTAGAAAATGTATGCAATCATACAATCTTTTTTAAATTAAAAAAAAACATATTTCTGAAAATAAATTTTATTATTTGTATACTTTTTGTATTAAAAATAAATGTTCATTTTTATATTTGGTTTTCTTTAAAAAATTATACAGCTGTATATATTTCTATGTTTATACACTTTTAATATCAAATAATTATGCAACAAAATGCTTTGGCGTTTTACAAGATTAATGAATCATTTATTTTTATTCTATTCAATTAATCTTTTTTTTAATTTTTTTTTTCCTTATTAATTAACGTATTACATTCTCCATATCACGTGCTAATAATTTTGATGACATGTGACATGAGGAGCAAAAAGTTGCAATGAAATTAGTGAAATAAAGAAAAATAAAAAATATTGAATTTGAAATATGTAGAATTTCTTAAGTATAATTAATTTAAATGTTTTTGAAGTACGTGTTGATTTACTGATAATATCAATTTTGTACAACATGCACGTCTTTCCTCAAACAAATTACATATGCACAAGTTGTAATTATTATTAAAAAACGATCCACTACAAGGTCTAATCATTTTCAAAAATCGTTTAAGTTTAAATTATATATGCACATTTGTGAATTGTGTTTATGTTTGTTATACCAATTGTTTGATTATAATTATAATTTATTATTATAATTAATTATATTAATTGTATAATGAATTATTAATAATAATGGTCAATAATAATGATCATAAATATAATGAAAATCAATAGATTTCATCACCATGATATTTATCAATTCATCATCAGTAGTTCATTTTTAAATTGTTCTACATCATCAGTAGAACAATTTTATTTCTTTTACTGTTCTTTAATTTATTCATGAATCATTATTTTATGTAAATTATTAAACGAATTCAAATATTTCAATAATTTCTTCCATATCGAATATATCAAATTACTTTGGTATTTTATCAAAGATAAGTATAGATTTAAATCTCGCGGTTATCAGTCGGCTGAGTCGCGCATTTACAAACTACATTCGAGAGACGTCAGTCGAAGGCTCGAGCAGTCCAAATGGTGTGCAACTGTCAGTGTACAGTTACTATTCGTGTTGCCATTTTTAAGAAGTAGCATTTTTATATATCTCGTACAATTTAAGTCTGCAAAATATGGCGTCCGCACAAGAAAATGCGTAAGTTTTATTCTATAATTATGAACATAAATAATTTATAATGGCAAACATTTATTCCAAAAAGGGCTGGCAGTTGAGAGAACAATAGTTTGTGGAAATGCACGATGACAGTCTGTGGCGAGACAGATGTCGCAGTAGTCGCTACGCGATTGGGCGGGATCAATGAAACATTTGTATGCCGCGTTTCCGCGTGTTGTTACACTCATACAAATGTACTACTATTTGTTATTGTTATCTCAACGCAATCGGTCGTGATATATATGTATAATATTAGGGATATGGAATATTTTGTTAGACTAACTGAATAGACAGTTTTGTTGATTTCCTTATTTTAAAACAGTACTACTTATTTTAGGTGAATCGCGAATAAATTAAAGATTTTATGTTTTATGTTTTAATAATAATTTTACTAATTTGTCAACTAATGTCAATTTCGTTTGTAACATAAACTTTGTTTTTTGATGAACTTTTACTTATACAATTAAAAGAAACAAAAAACGACTTATTAATACATAATATCAATCTTTTGCATATATGATTATCATATAATATACCGGAAATTACGTTATTTGCAATATAAACATGACTTAATAGGACATGACATTAGAAAATACCATATTATATCCTGAATTTAAGATATCTCTAGACAAAATGCTTATCGCAAATTTGCATTCTAAAAAGCTGTATGTCTAACTTTTATTCTAAAATGTCCTGTATCCTGAATTTCCGTCTGATACGTAACTGCACTGGTCAATATTTTGTCACATAATAAGATTATATAATTAATTAAGAATCTTACATTTAATTAAGTACAACTATTTAACTTTTTATAGTTTTAATATTTATCAGTTCTTTCAAACTACAAGAATTAAAAATAGAACTTTTTCAAATCTAAAATAAGAATGACTAAAAAGCAAATCTGCGAAAACTTTTTTAATCGTCAATATTATTGATATATTACCAAAAAAAAAATTCTGCAAATTGTTGTACTTTTTCTAAATTGTATTAAATGTTTAACTTTAATATAATACGTAATTTTTATCAAAGCCATTTGTGTGTTGAAATATTGGTCTTTATAAGATTATTGACCCTATTATAAACACGTATTTTGAAGCATACACTTGAACATTAGTTATTTTTGTAACTGGAGACAGTTACCTTGAAAAGACCGTTGATCTTTTCTGAAAAGAAGCTCGTATTAGAAAATAAAATGACTCATCTTTGCTTACAGCGCGATCAATTCAAAATAATGTCTTAGCACGTGTCTTGGTCTAGATCAATTTGAAATAACGGAATTGACCTTGATCGAGATTTTATCAGAATTTTATATGAGGAATCTTTTATAGTATTAGTATGTATAAAATGTATACGTACTATAGCTATCTTTTGGGTCTCGGCAAACAAACGTTCATACTCCATTCGAACCGGAAATACCTAAAAAATAAATGAATTCAGAACATCAAAAACTTAAACTAACAAATATTAATATTGAAATAAGCTACAGTGAACATTGCATATATATTGAAACATTAACATTCATTATAGGAATTTGATAAATACTTAATATATTTAAATTAAAACCAACATTTTTATTAATAAATTATAATATAAAAAATATTTAAAAAACGAACAAGCATCTTTTTCCCAACTTTAGCCGCTTTGTTTCAAGATAAACACTTATTTCAAGCAAGATAAAATGTGCCTGACAAACATTTACATAATGTCCGATGTGTATTCATTCGATGCACTCGAAACGGTAATGTCAAAACAGTTTCGATCGAAGCTGAACTGGTGCAGGATAAAACATTCGTTGCTTGAAATCGAATGCTGAAAGGATTCATAGCTATAATAGACTATTTTAGTTTCACTAATTTGAACATCTGCATTCGTCATGAATATTTTCCAACTGGGTAAATAGCGAAACACGTGAAAAGTTTCATGAATGAAAAATACGCATATTTTGCGCATTTAACAATTTTTTCAAATATTTCTGAGATTATAATCATGCATACATTTTGTGTGAATGTAAATAGTCTTTGTTAATTATTTTTGCATGATAGAAGCAAACAAGTTTATTTGTTTCAAAAATGCTTTTTTTTATTGATCTTCTTTTTTATGAATAAAACAACAATGTATTTATTCAGATAAACAATGAATGACCTTTCGAAAATGAATTTTCTTTTGCGCAATTTCGTGGAAATGATCTCACAATGCACAAAACAAATTCATAACTCGTCCCTCGCTGAAACATTGTTGCTGATTTGCGTAATCAGTGAACAACAACAAGACGCACGCGGTGCTACTTTCAAACTCGTGCACCGAACTCGCTTTCTCCGCGTGTGATTCTGCAGGTTATGAGAATGACGTCCCAATTTTTGTGTTTTTGTGTTTAGATACACTTACTTACTACTCCAAGTACTTCTTTCGTGCAAAAAATTCACTAAATAATATATAGTGCGAGAATTCCATTGAATTGCTTGATATAATTATCAAACGAAGTTCCCAGCGATAGCGAATTTTTGTTATTTATTGTAAAGGACGTATATTTTGTTGAATAAATACACATTTTTTGTTTTGATATCAAAATCTTTTAAACATTAGCGACATCTTTTTAAAATGTTTAATATGCCAACGTAATTTTATTAAAATGAAAAATCAAATTCGAATATGGAGAGAAAAATTATATTTGCTGAATTATATATTTAGTTAAGTCACTAAATTCCAATTCGATTCTAAATTTATTTTACTCGTAAAGGAATAATATAATTTGAATATGCTGATTTTGGTGAAAGTAGTGACATCTACGTAAATCTATCTAAATCTCGTGGAAAATTACAATTTTATAATGTTACATTTACATAACCTAATTGTACGTTGACGAAAAGTACTATTTTATTTGGTTTTATTAACTATTTTTTGGTAAAATAATAATAAAATTATTTATCCCAACTTACAGTGGGTTGCTTTAAGCCAACTGTTTCTTGCACATAACAGGAATTGTTTTGAAATAAACGCAGTTATAATGTCATTTATTTAATTAAATTAATAGTCACCTTATAAAATTTACATTTCTTCGAATTACTCATCATGTTATTCCTTGGCTTCAAAAGTATTAGAATTTTTCCATCAGCATATAAAAAAGTGATGTAAGTGAATTTTTATTATAAACATTAATATTTAAATTATCTAATATTAATGTATTCTTCTATATATCTTATCTAAGGAATTAGTCATCTAAGTAGCACATGTTTTATTTTTAATATTCAAAATATTTTGCCAACGAACATAACTGCGTATTTATTTCATCATTTTTAATTTGCGTTATAGAATATACAATGTCGTTAAATGTATAATAAAAGTAATTAAAATTCTGTCCACATTCGACTCTTTAATTTTATTCTCATGTTGTAACTTTATATATAATATACAAATAATTAAAGTAAATACATTATAGTTATAAAACAAACATGTTTATATATTTCATTTTATATTATACTATAAATTATCTTTTGAATCTGGTATTTAATTGTATGTATCGCTATTACATATATTGATTCGCTGATTGCTTCTTGTTGCTATATTAAAAACAAAACAAAAAAAAATTTATTTACTTTTTCCGATATACATTTTTCATTTATTTCTGCTGTAACACTTTTTTTCATATGGATATATAAGAATGTCACTGAATGTTATTTTTATGTTTACAAATGTTATACAGACAGAATGTTTTTTTGAAATAATTTCACATTATCTATGAAAGTGAATGCTGCGATCTATGCGTGCACGATACGTGTTCAAAATTCAAGGCTCCGCTTATCCATAAATCCTACTTGGGCGTAAATGGAAGTAGAATTTTTATATCGCAGCAGAAACATATTGTATGTACAACAAAGAAATAACTCTTCGATCGCGAAACAACGTTGTACCTGGTTCGTGAAAGCAGGTGTAATTACGCTGCAATTGCACAAGCCGTATTTTTGAATTTTTATTGCCAACATAAATAGATGCACTTATGTTGCATTTATGAAATATTACTAATTAATAATCTCTTTGAAAATAATAATCACAAAATGTATGCGCTGTATTTTATATCAAATTATTCACAGAGTGTAATTTCAAAATTGAAACAAAAACGAACAGGAAATTTAATTTTCTATTTTCATATAATTCTGGCAAAAAATTGCAGAAAAAAATACTTAAATTGTGTAAATTATGATTTTTACTTAATCATCTGTTTATATGCTAATAAAGTTTATTATTATGATTATAAATAAAATTGGTTTTTAATGTTATGCAAAACTTTCGTCAAAAAACAAATTCGAGCAACTGAAAATAAGCGCTCCAGAAAAGTCGTGCACGTGATATGTGCAAAACTTTTATAGATATAGATATAGTATAAATAAATATATTCAAATTCTGCTGAATTGCATTGCACATTTTGCGACTTTGAATAGAATTTGTTTGCTTGTGCTGAATATGCGCTTGTTTCGAAGAATTCCTTGAAAATTGATCGAGCTTGACACGTTTTTACAAGAGACGAAGGTAAAGTGATTTTTATCATTCGTTCAATTCAAAAGCGATTTCTTCAATTTTATTTTTCATGTTTTTTATTCTTTCCATCTTCAAGGAATTAATTCATTATTTATTAATGTTTCAATTTCAATCAATAGGCAAAATACATGTAAAAAATGATGTTAAAAAATGAAAACTCTTTGGATTACACTCACAGAAAAGATTATTATTTTAAAATAAATAAAATTAAGGGTTAAAACCATTATTTATCTTCAATAAATATTTTGTTGAAAGAAACAAACTTTTAGTTGATTCAATTAAACCTTTTTCTGTGTGTAGTTAATGCATTTTTAAACTATTTATTTTTGTATAATAATATGTGTTTAATTATTTTTTATTGGTTCTATTATTTAACAAAATTAATTAATTATCTTAATGATTATGTGTGAAAGTATGATATGAATAAAAAAAGTTGCAATCTATTGATTTATTTTTATAGGAAAAACTGCATTTTTTAACTTCGTTTAGCATGATAAACAATACTAAAGCGTGGGAACATTCATGTTATTTAGTTCAAAATTACCGGAGAATTGCCATTAAATATAAGGCTTTCAGACTATTATACTATGCCAGATTTGAATAACTAATAATAATATTATATATATATAATAAATAATAATAAATAAATTTATTTTCACTGAAATAATAGTATATTTTTGTACTAGGGTGCTTGCGCCCGTGTGGAAAACGACATTTTTCTGCACTTGTGCAGTACGGAAAGTGCTGAAAAATTAATTTCGTGCGATTTGAGTGTGACAAGGCTATATAAATTAATAATATAAATGAACTTCATAATTTAACAAACTAAACAATCAGTTTATATTTGTTTACAACTCAAATATATACTATTCAATAAATATTATCATTCTTGCACATATCGTTTAAAATTTTTCAGAAAAGTTTTCATTTCATTGACCGCAACTATTTTATTTATTTTTTATTTTTTTTTTTTTCAGTAAACTATTATCTGCAAAACCATCGAGTAAAATATAAAAATGCAATTTAACGACAGAACCTTTTTTTCAATATAGACACTTCAAAGCTATTTGTGTCCATTGAAAGTTCACATACTACATTTGACGTTAGTTCTTTACATAAAGTTTCAAAATATTCTTTATTTTTTATTTACTTATTGTAAACAATTACTTTGAATCCATAAACATAAACTATCGCAGCAAAACATTAATCATTAAAAATATTAATTTGCCACTTACAAAAGCAGGATTTCGAAATTTGCAAAATGTTTTTTTAAGAGCGTTGACTGAAAATTGCAGCGATGCACAAATTATAAAAAAAAAAAAATGAAATAAAAAGAATACTAACTTTTTCCTGGAATTCATTTAATTAAGCAATTAAAACAGTTATTCATGAGAAATGTTATCGATTTGTCGATCGATATAAATTTCATTGTACAAAAAAAATGTCAAACAACTTTTTTTTATTAAAAAATAGCATTACAAATATCAAAATTTAACGAGAAGTCAAATTGAGATAAACAAAAATTGAACAGTAGTGCAGTAGTAACGCTTGGTAGTAAAATACAAACTTAAATTTGTTGTCACGTTTTTCGAAAAGCGATTGAAATCGGAAACGCAACGAGTATGCACGCGTACCAGTGGACCCGTACATCACGTTGTAATGACATAACGTAATTTTTTTTTGTTTGCCTCGTTTGTTTATCTCGTTTCGTTGGCGCACACCGTATATATGTATTGACTTCGTATTTGTCCATAAACAATCACAATTCAATCGCTTTGCATGGCAATAGCTATAAATATTTTCTTGTCGATCAACAATCAAATGACTTTTCAATTCAATTGAAGCGACCAAAACACGTTGCTGTTTTGACACTAATATTTATTCGGGAAAAAGAATTGAATGCGCCATTGTCAACGCAAGCTTTGTAACATATTTCTGCGAAAATACTTCGGTATTTCAGATGTTTAAATTCCTTTAAAAAACGATTAAAGAAAAAAGTAACTGTATGAAATGCATTATTGCATTATCAAATAACGAAGCAATAATTTAAAGTGTTTACAATAAATTATCAAGCACTTGCAAAACATTTTCGACAGCTGCTAAAATGTTCTATTTAAAGATTATGATCTAAAAATAAATTTTGAAATTATATTTTTATTTAATAAATCAAATTATTTAACTTTAACTTATGTTTTATAATTAAATAAAATTCTAGTCATAAAATTAAATATTACATGTGTTTCTGAAATTACACTTAAGTTACACTTTAAGTGACTTAAATGCGACATCAGAATGCAAGTTAAATGTTGTTTTTCGTCGTTTCGTTACGCACTGCATATATACATATTATTTTGCGTAATTTGATTTGTTAGTGCAACTAAAGATGCAAGGCATGCTGCAAGAACATGCGTAATTTTGCGATAAAATCAAAATTGGTATCATATACGTCAGACACGTGACAGACTCATCTAAAGTTGTAGACTTATATACAGTGTTATATATAAACCAAATCGCTACATATCTTTTCTATTTCATGGTATGCTTTGTTCACACTTTCCTAGTATCTATTTACGAACAAGCGAAACAAGATTGCACTCCTTTTAAGGAGGTTGTTCCAATACAACAGAGGTATATAGGGGATTTCCATTAAAAAAAAACATAGATAATTTGAAAGAAATGTTAATATATTCAAATTTTGCAGATATATAGAGAAATGTGTACAAAGTAATGATACAAAATTTCAAACAACTGTACAGTACGATTTTCAACCAAATGAATATTAAATTCGATCAATGTGAATTTTGACAAAAAATAACAATTTCAATCATTTTTTCCTCGCAAACTATGCTGTGAAAATTGATGAGCTTTTGAGGAAATATTGTAATCCACTTATTATAGAATCATACCAATTTTTAAGTTAATGGCATTTCTTTAGGCTATCGGAATAACAACCTCCTTAAACCACATATCTTCGCTAACATGCTTCGTTTTATCTTCTCTTTCGGTTTATTGTCTAGACTAACATGTTAAACAAACGCTTTATATAATTTTAAAGTCTTATCTATGTGTGCAGAAAAAATAGTTTAAATTTAACTTAAATTGTATAATTTGAAATAATTCAATAGATTTATTATTCTAATGTTCTTATTATAGTTAATTGCGAATCTTTTAATGTCCTAAATTAAATATCGATAAGACCTATAGAAAAGATTTTGTATAAATAAAAAAATTATTAATAAATGAGACATATCAACTGTGTATAATCAGATAATATGATCAGAAGTTACATAAACAGAGAAGAATTGAATCTATAAGTGGATCGAGTATATTATCCATACAGTTTTTATTATGACCCAGTTATGTTTATTTATTTTTGTTATATTATTTGTTATTTATATGTTAATCATATCTTTAATATTACCAGTCTTGTGTATATATGTATTGAAATAATATTCTAAATGTATATTCTTCATTAAACAAGTATTAAACTTCATTACAATCATAAAAAGTATCTTATAAATACATTTTATTGAAAAATTAACTAATTGTATTAATATTAATTTTACTCTGACTCCTATATATATTGTAATATAGTCAAATATATATTCAATCATACACATTTCAATGTTTTATTAGACTAATATACAAATGTATGTTTACAGTAACGAACTTCAGCAATGTTTGAAGCGGGGAAATCATACCTTTCCAGTACCAATGAGTATGTTTCGCGATAATCGTAAACGCTTAACAGAACGATTACGACGAGTCATTAAGAATCATGATAGAGTTAGCAGTAAGGAAAATCCTTTCGTCGTTCTTAAGGGTGGCACAACTATACCTTTCTACGACACAGACACGGATTATATTTTCAGACAAGTAATTTCTCATTTCTACCTATTTACATAATAATATAATTTAGTTTATTAATCATAAGTGTATGCAGAGCTTCATTTTATATTTTTTACAAGTAATTTTTAATTCATACATTTATTTTTAAGGATTTAATATAACATTCAATCACACTAAATTATTTATATTTATAATATAAATGCACAAATTTAGATTTTACAAATATAGAGATTGATATTTTTATTTAAAAAAAAGTATTAATTTTTTAAAGCATTTTTTTAAGAGTTTGATTCGAAGTATCCGGTACATGAGCAACAGAACTTCTTTGTTATGACGCTAGTATAGCTGATTCCAGATAATACCTGCTACTCTTGCCATACCAAGAGCACGTTGACCCGATAGTCGATCGTTTCACTGAGACGAAGGGGAATTCTTCGTCTTCCTCTGTGTTTCCTACTGCGGCATTTTTCTGTCTGACGTAAACTTATTGCAGCGTTACATCTAGTGCCAACAAATTCTATATGGAACACAGTTTGTCCTATCACGAAACATCCAAGTATTTTACTTTTCGAAAGTTCATCAATTAAACATGACAACCTTTTCGTCAGATACGAAAAATAATATTCCTCTAATGACGTAATCTGCGTTCCCATTCATGAAAGCAATCGAAATAATTTGACTTTTATTTCTTTTAAAAAGATGAGAACTAATACGATTGAACGATTATATTTAAATGTTATTCATACTTGAAGGATACTTATTTGACAAAGATGAGCAAACAAATTGTACAAAATTGATATAGTATCTGCAAAATGACCCAGTTATGGAAATTGATGAGATATTTGCATCACTATTGATGAACGTGAACTTTCATTTTCAATCCATGCTCTGCATAGCAAAAGTAGAAGAAATCATATATAGTTTATTATAAAATATTAAAACTTTTATGAGTCGAGCTATTTTTAACTTTAACAAAATTGCCGACGTTGTCATAATATGACTGTAAAGACAGTGATTCACAATAATATATAAATTCAACAATACAGTTATATAATTAACTTATGAGATCACATTCGTCATTTGTAATACTGAATTAGACTTTCATAACTTCTTATACATTCATTCTAATTAATTTCTAATTATTTTCTTGTTTCATTTATATAAAATCATATTGCATTAAATTCACTAAACAATTTTGCGATTAAAAAAATTAATTTGAATTTTAACTTATTCTTTACTTTAGCTATAATAATTTAATTATACATATGCTTTGTTTAAAGCAATATTATTAATTTCAGATATATTTCACAGGAATCATTTTTTCAATGGACTTTTGGAGTTGAAGAGCCAGATTGTTATGGAGCAATTGCTGTCAACGACGGCACTTCGATCTTATTTTTCCCAAAATTACCTTCGGAGTATGCTATTTGGATGGGTCCATTGCATTCTCTAGACGATATGAAGAAAAAATATGGCGTAGATGAGATTCACTACACCGAAGACATTCACAAAGTACTCAAAGATAAAGGCGCCATTACATTACTCACTTTAGTAAGTTATTTATACATTCGCTATCGACAAAACGCAAACAAAAAAATTCCTGTTACTCTCATCGACAACACTTTTATGGATCGTAAAAATTAAAGATCTTTAAGCGTACTAATAAAGGATATTACCTAAATTTGTATTTGAAATTTCGAGACATTAAGATTGAATGTCGCAATATAGTACACAAACCGTGGGAATTTTATCCAGTCAACACTGTAGCTAATTTTGCTATATTGTATTGTATAAAACCTTTAAAGTAATTTTTAAAAAGAGTAGAGTAGACTATCATGAATTTGCTTCTGCAAAATGTGAGCATTTTAAATTAATATTTTCATATTTATATAAATTATTAATATAAAATTATGTATTTTATTTTAAAACTGATGCCTTTAAGTTTTTTTTTTTTTTTTTTTTTTTTTTTTTTTTTTTTTTTTTTTTTTTTTTTTTTTTTTT